>JAQGAS010000340.1:0-59124 GCA_034686365.1 Pachymerium ferrugineum | reverse complement strand
CCGATACAAAACGAAGACAAATTCCTTTAGAAAACATGAAATACTTGATTTCCAGTTTGAAACGAAAAATCAACACACTCAAAATACTTAAAATGATCACTAAACTTGATACAACCGGCAATGCAATTTTAAACAACAAGTCTTCGTTTACGTTAACGTTAATGCAATACTCTTCAACTGCATAGAATTTGTATTTAATCTCTTCTTCTTCTGAATGCCATTGCACAAATGAGATATTGTTAAAATGAATAGCATCCCTTATGTCTTTCAATTTACGTTGCATTGTTGAAATTTGTAGGAAATTTTGGAAACTCCTTCAGTCTCCTTTTAGTGCAATTCATTTTGAAGACATTCTCTTTCGGATAAACAAAACAGTCACACGTCTTCAATGGACAATACTCCACAGTTTCATAGTAGAGATCTTCTGGCGACAAGTCAGTAACAAACGTGTCGTATAACCTAAGCGGTTCCGTACACTTCCAACGTTTTAAGTCATAGAAAGGAATTTTTCTTCGCGCAACATCCAACAACTCAAAATTATTTCCGTCGCACACGAATTCATTACCCTCCAGCAAAATATTACATACTGGAGTAGAAATTTTTTTAAAAAACCAACAAAAGTTGCATTGACTTTCAGTTGATTGTATCGCAAGTCTATTTCTCGAACATCTTTCTCCATCGCAGTTATCAACTCAGCCATAGGTAATTCCTTGATCCTGTTACGAGAGACATTCAACTTAATAACTTCTTTTAACAGTTCCTTGGGTAAATAATCCAAGCAGCAATTGACGCACACCAATTCCTTTATAGTGTTTTTCAAAAAGTACTTCTTTAAATGCACGTGCTCTTTAATACAATTCCCAGACAAGTCAATATTTATAGTGTAATTGTATTTAAAAAAACATGGTAATGTAAAAGAAGTAATTTCGTTATCCCGAAGATCCATCGTCAATTCATGTTCATCCTTTAAATAATTCTTAAAAGAATTAGGAATGGTTTCTGGTAAGTGAAGTTGTCTACTCAAGTCGTGAAGTCCTAAGAGCAGTGATATCAATTTATTTCCACGCAACCCAAGCACTTTTAACTTCCCTATTTCATTAAAAAATGAAATTGGAATATACGTCAACTGATTGTAACTGAAATCAATCAGCGTGACAAATCGTTGTGCCGCGAACAAATCTTCTGGTAAAGTTTGAAGCAAATTATTGTTTATTCTTACTTCCCTTAATTTGTAGTTTTTAAAAAATAGTTCACGGGGTAAAGTTTGTATCTCATTCCAGGATAAATCCAAATTGATTAAGTCAATGCACATTTCGAAATCCGTTGAAAAAATTTGCTTGAAACGATTGTGAGATAAGTCCAGTTCTTTGAGTAATGGTAACTGTTTTAAAATTCGTGGTGTTACACTCATACTGAAATTTTTTATGACCAGATGTTCCAATGGTAAAAATTTTCCTAAGTCACCCGCTATGTTGTCTACGCACTCTTGCGATATGAAGAAAACGGTTCTGTAAATATCTTCAAATTTTGTTGGTGTCGTCTCCTTGTAGAATTCGATGTTTTGTATTTTTAGAGCATTCATAGGTTGAATTAGCCTACGCGATACGGAGTCTTTAAATGCTGATTCTATCGTGTTGTTCTCGTCACATTCAGCTACGAGTTTTTGTTCTTTATAAGTGTCGACATTCCCCCAGTTTCCGACCCGCACTGTAACGCGAAATGGTTTGCTTGAATTGCGGCTGTATACGTAACCATACTTCCAGCAGGGGCTGGTACACGGATGACATAAGTTGTCTGGGCAAATTGTCTGTTTTCCGTTGTTGAATGGTGAGCGAATAATAGCGCACAAAATGAATGTATGAAGAAACTTCATTTTGCTTGTGAGGAAGTTTAATCATATTTCATTTCCGCATAAAATATTTCTCAATAAGCAGGAAATTTATTTCCTACTCCTATTCGTAACAATTAATTTTGTTTAGCTTGTTGTGTGAAAATCATATCTCAGGAAACTCTTAACTCTTAACTAGAGCTGGCAGAGCGTATGAGGCAACGATCGGTTTTTGGTATATTTCAGTGAGATTGAAATAATAAAAAAACGGTGCATCACTTACCATTTGCTGGTTTTCTTCCGTAGTCCTGAAAATTATTCGTTTGTGACAACAGATTTTCTTCGACCTCACATCAAAGTCGAATCGCAGTTTTTGTTTTGCTGGTCTGCCTATGTATGCCATCTGGTGACAAGGTTAAAAATTATTCGGCTTCATTAGCAGGCGAATTATTGATTTTAGGAGCAACATTGAAGAATCCAACATTCCCTCCAATACCAAAAACTAAATTAGAAAATAAATTAACTAACTATTCTTTGACAACAAATTTAGTGTATACCTTTTCTGGATTCACCTTTCATGATGCAAATAGTACACAAATTCCTAATTTGAATATTTTTACATTGTGAAGTAAAACCGTTTGGTACAATCGAACTATAACATTGTAAATAAAAGTAGTCACTTTAAAATTTCTGCCAGTTTTGAAAATTGTAGCTATCTTCGAGCCGATCCTCCATGTGTCTATACGGCGTAATCGTTGGTCTGTGCAGCCATCTAGTGTCATCATTAAAAATTAATCTGTTAAATATACTGTAGTATGAAATTCCTTAAAAGTAATTTAATAGACAAGTTTAGATATAACAAATCTTAATAATCTTTTTTAAAATATACCTTTTTCAATCATTTTTGGAATCACTTAAAACTTAGAAAAAAATGTAATCAACAATTAATATACATTTTTTAAAATTAAAAGTGTTATTTAAAAAATTTCTTATCCAATTTCAAGCTTTGAAAAAGTCGCCGTCAAATTCCAGCCGTACCATCATTTGTTCAGTGAAAGCACATTGACTCTTTCCAGTAATCGCTCCTTCAATCAGTGTCTGTTAGCTGAAATTGGAGTAAAACTCTTACTTGTCTCACCTTTAGTGCTACCCCACAGTTCAAGTGTCGTAACCCAACAATCATTACGTTCTCTCGTTAGACGCGAGACTATCCCCGGTCTGCGGGGGGTCGCGACAGTCGGGGTTGGGTAAAGTATACTTGACGCCTCATTTATTAGCCACGGTCCACCCACACAATTTCACGTGCAAATTATAAAAAACCCCCCAGGGAACCTGTTGAAAGATATCTGTATTAGTACTTTTTTGAAATAACATGAATATGAATAATTACAAAAATTGACAGTTTATGCAATTGGATGTGACTCGGTGAATAAAATATTGCAAGTGGGAGGAAACAAAAGATAGGCGGTGCCTTTAACAACCAGTTGTTTCCTATAGGTAGACTAATCTATGAGTGGATTGGTTCCTTCAAAGTAATGACGTCATTTGGCACCGAGTTATCCCCAGCGCATGGCTGAGGCGGGGTCTCACTTGTCGCTCTCTCTTCATCACCGTACACAATATTCCTGCAAAAATACTATAAGCATGAGTCTAGTATCAAACTATTCTCAAGGATTTCCTTGCTCTTCGTCACCGGATCCATCAATGTACACGGCAGCTGCTTATTATCCACCGCCAGATTCCGCACCCTATTATCAAACTTGGTCGTACGCAACAAGTGCAACTGACATTTCTCCATCCGAATACAGCCCAACAGGTCCGATAACGTATGGAATCGGTCCGACGGGATCCAATTGTATGCCAGCTCCGTTATCCCTGTCTACCGGAGACGATAAAATGATAGCGTGTTCGTCGTATCCACCGCCTGGACCTCGTGTGAAAGTGGTGAAACGCCGTGTCACGGCAAACAGGAAAGAACGGCGTCGGACACTGAGCATCAATTCGGCATTTACGGAATTGCGTGACTGCATTCCTAATGTGCCATCAGATACGAAATTATCGAAAATTAAGACTTTAAGGTTGGCAACTTCGTACATTTCGTATCTGATGGATCTCCTCGAACGTGATGATCCAACTGATTTGACGGATGGGAGAGGATTCAAGGCGGAGCTGGGTCGTAAAGTGGATACGCTAAGGGAACAGGAAAGACGGAAAAAAGAAATGGTAAAAATATGTTAACATTTTCATAAATTAAATGTATAAATAGTTAATTGTACATGAGTTAAAAATGAAGAATATGATTAATAAGATATCAGAATTTGAGTGCTACTAGTTTGTAATTACGCTATATCAATTGAATTATACCTCACTACTGTATTTATAACTTAGATAACAGTCTCTGTAACATTGAATGACGTTTCCACCCTAACTATTCACGCTAAATTAGAGATTGTAACGTCTTAAATGCAAATTTGAGTGAAAATTTTTAAAGTATTGTGTTTAATAAGAGTAACTACACTTCGAGAATGACATAATTTTCTTCTAAATCAGTTGAATTAATCCAAGTCCCTTAAAAAAATTGATCATTTTTTTGATTATTTCATCACAACTTCAACTTTTTCCAAAAAGAGTTGATTAGTTATAGGGCAATGGCAAAAAAAAGTGATCACTTGCTAATTTTTTCAGATCATTATATATAAAAAAAATTTTTTTCATCAATTTATATTCACAATATCAACCAGAAAGGTCCAAAATGCAATTGACATTTAGTAAGATGATCAACTGTTAGGGCCGCATAATGAATTAAAAATGGTGATATAATAATGAACTGATGATTACAAAGAAATTTTCATTTTTTTAGTGAAGCATCCCATTGAATAATCCTACTTTAGTACTGTGAACAATTTAATCCACTTTCAATTTGGAACAACAAGAAAACGAATTCTACAAGACAGAAACTGTACTCAGTTTACCCAAAAGTCCATTTAGGGTTAAATCATGAAATCGCATTAATGAAGCAAAAACATGTAAACCTGAACTGGCAATTACAAGAAAGGTGTAGCTATTAAATAGTTAAAAAAAAAAAAAAAAAAAAAATGAAAATGAAAATAAAAAGAGCAAACGCCTTCGGATTCCAAGGGAGGTGTGGTCCCAGGTCTCCCTTTAGTCGACATCAAGTCTGAAAGTGAAGTGTAAGGGGGTCGAGGATTAAATTTCAGGTCGCTTCCTCCCCTACATCATAGAAAAGCACACAAATCAAGTAACCCTCAATTTGCAATTTGTCCCAAAAAAATAAGTTTACAATTTCTAACTAGTGTACATTTCACAAGAAAAAAAAAAGAGGAGAGAAAAAATTCCCCTATTTCTTAAAAATAACCATAAAATACCTACCAAGAAATTGTAACTCTTTACAATTTATTGCATGACAACGTGTCGATAGTGTTGCACTTAAAAAAGAATTATCACAGCTTAAAATACCATTTCCGCCAGAACCAGCATTACACTCACAAAAATCTTGCAGTTGAGGAAGAAGAAAAGCTTTCTATACTTAGAGAGAAATGATATTAGAATATTTTAATCAATTTTTAAATTTCGATGGGATTTTGTACCTACATTTCCTTATAAAAAAATATTTGATCATTCTGTGATCTTTATTTCATCACATCATTTCGTAGTCATTGATACTGATGACCAGAAATGGGGCCAAGTCTAGTGTTAAATAAATCATATTGTAGTCATTTGATCACAAGTTGATCACATTATGAGTTTTTCTGATCACGTCTTAAGTGTTATGATCAAAATAGGATCAAATTGAGATTGATAAGTGATGAAAAAATGATGAAATTGAGATTGAAAAGGGTTAAAAAAATGATTAAAAATGATCAACTTGAGATTGGAAAATGATCAAAAAATGATCGAATTGAGATTGGAAAATGGTATCGGAAAGTGATTAAAAAATTATCAAAAAATGATCGAATTGAGATTGGAAAATGGTATCGGAAAGTGATTGGAAAATTATCAAAAAATGATCGAATTGAGATTGGAAAATGTATTGGAAAGTGATCCAAAAATGATCAACTTGAGATTGAAAAATTATCAAAAAATGATCAACTTGAGATTGAAAAATTATCAAAAAATGATCAACTTGAAATTGAAAAAGGATCAACTTGAAAAATGATCAAAAAATGATCAACTTGAAAAATGATCAAAAAATGATCAACTTGAAATTGAAAAAGGATCAACTTGAAATTAAAAACTGGTAAAATTTAAATTAAAAAAAGATCAAATTAAAATTGAAAAATGATCAAATCATATTTTTTTTTACAAACTACCGGTATCTAAGTTGCCTAAAAATCCACATAAGCTTAACTTTTCTCTAAAACGATAAAAAAGATATAACCAATGAAATAGCAAAAACTCTCGTAACTTGATTAACCACATTTTTTTCAACATCTAAAACATCAAAATATGAAAAACATTAACATTCCCTTAATTTATTGCAGGCCATGTTGGTACACGAGACTGGAACATCAGAGAAAAAAACTAAAGGAAGAACAGGATGGCCTCAGCACGTGTGGGCCCTCGAATTGAAACAGTAGCAGCACGGATACCCCTTGTAGAGCATGGGCGGGATGTGGCCTTCTGGGTCATAGGTCAGCTGACGATCATTAAACTAGAATTTTCATTCTGCTAAGCTATTAGAAAAAAAAAAACTTCTTAGAGAAAGAGGCGTATAAGTCAAAAAAAAAAAAAAAAAAAATTCTTCCCAGTAAGCTTAGTCAATTTCTCAGGAAAATATGATAAATAAACAAGCTCAATTTTGCACGTTCCCATGTTCGCACTCGGATCTTGTGCAAATAAATGTTGCTTCGTTGGTCTGGTCTTCATCGGTCTCAGAGGAACTCTGTACAATATTATCTTTAAACATGATAGTTTGAAACAAACTAAATGTTGTTTTTTTTTATAAGAAGTAACAAAGAGTGTAGTAGAGAGTTTTGGTGTTTTATTACTTGATCGTTTAATGTGTAAATTAAAAGTTATTGGGAAAATTATTAGTGAAATTGTATGTCAAGGAAAAATGAGTGAATATTGTGTCTTAAATTCGTTTAAAATTTGAAATAAAAAAAATATATGATTGGTACTTATTTCTGTGTCTAAAATGTGTGTTTTGCAGAAAAGAATGGATTACAAAAATAAACAGTGATATTAAATGTCGCGACCCTCTGGCGTCTTTAACAGTTTTGGGAAACTGGCAACTGCACAAATTGAAGTTTTTTTTGTAAAATTTCTATATTTTTAAAAATTCGAAATTAGTTGGGCTTAATCAATTAGTTAAAAATTAAAACAAACTTGAATTTTATGATCAGAAAAGTCCATAACATGATCAACTTCTGATTAATGTATAAAACATTACACACCAAAATGTCACACAAAACGTTTACAACTTGGTTTTTCAAATGAGAAATTCCTGCCAAAGTTTTGACAGCTCCAAACCCCAAATCGGAAATCGACTTTTATTTATTGAACGGAAATTAGGAGTAAAAATCGAAAGGACAGCTGCAGCATCCATCACGACAGCTCAAATGTGGCCCTTCTGATTAACGAGACACAAGTTGCAAAGAGGTCTAACAAACGTCCTAAATTACGAAAGTATGTCCAATCTGTCATGGCCGATGACCCTCTACCTCTGCCTCCCTATACACTAATTGTACGCCTCGGCATGCCTCCGTGCCACCACTAAAGCAGGGGCTGGACGATGAATGGGCCGAGTAAACTGAGTTAATCTCAAAAACGCGTACGACAGAGGAAATAAATGAACTTCCGTACCACATTTTTGCATTTCGTTTGTCAATCTTTCTTCGAGTGTCCAGAACTGACGGATACGAGAAATGCCCTTTTTCATTTTGACACAAAAAATGACTATAAACATACTTGACCTGAATTTTCATGTTGATTACATACAATACAATGAGATTCCCAATGATTACAAAGGATGAACCGCTTTTGAGAGAGTAGAAGGAAAATGAAGTCACGGAAGTTAAAGGATGAGTTCATGATGGTTATTAATTAGTTGTAAGTAATAGAAATTTATAATATCTATGCAACTTTACCTGCAGCTTTTCTTATCAGTCACTTATAGAAAAACAACAAAATTATTTTTATTTCCCTCAATTTTCACATTTGCTAAACAAACCGTTTTGAAAGTTCTCACCAACCCTAGAGCTAGCTATAATGGGATGGCATTGATGGTGATGTTTCAGTTTAGTAATTTGATTACACGCGCATCTGCAGGGCGTTATCTCGCACAAGCCATTCATGGGAGGCAAGTGTGTGCCTCGCTTTTGCGGTAATCGAAAGATGGCCTGATTACACCCAATCCAAACATCATCGTCGTTCATTCGCTAATTACCGATTCATTCTACAATTCAGGACCGCCACACTGCGATCTTATCACTCCGTCCCCCACGATGATGGATGGCCATGAGCAGCCTTCAGATACATTCTCCCAATTACCGTCTGTCACTTTATTAGCACAGGCTAATTATAAAGTGGTAAAATTCATGAGTTTCAAACTTGTGAATCTCTAATTAGGTAATGGATGAATATTAATTGTTTAAAATAAAAAATAAAATCTTAGGTGTTATTTTCATCATATATAAAAATAAATAACATTAATTTATTTGCAATTCGGACCACTCATGAAATTGAGCCCGTAATTTATTTGTAAAAGTGCGCATCCGAGCATTTACGTTTTCTGATAGCAGGCACATGGGATGTAATCAAATTAGAAATATCGCGATGATGATCACCATCTGTGCCGAAATAGAATTATCCGCCCAGGCACGTGCACCAGACGCCTGCATTATAGAGAAACCACTTTAAAGCTAAACGTGTTTGGTATAATTAAGACATGTAAAAAAATATACAAATAAATATCGAAACTTTCTAAGTTAAAAAATTTACCCGGACGAAAATTAGTCATCATTTGCTAATTGTTTTAATTAAATTTACATTTTATAATTTATTTTAATCAATTTCCAAGCATTTTACCCCCCCCAAAATAAAATAAAATTATCAAACATGGCTAAATTTTTCCTTCATTTACTAACATTTATGTCCAATTGTCATTGCAGTTAGGCAAAATATATTTGTTCAAAATTTTTACCAAAAAAAATTGAGATTTTGCAAGAGTTTTGCAGATTTTTGCAAATTTTGGTAAGTATTTTGCAGATTTTGGCAAAATTTTTGCAAATTTTTTGCAAATTTTGGCAAGATTTTTGCAAATTTGCTAAGTATTTTGCAGATTTTGGCAAAATTTTTGCAGATTTTTTGCAAATTTTGGCAAGATTTTTGCAGATTATTGCAAGATTTTTGCAGATTTTGGCAAGGTTTTTGCAGATTTTGACAAGATTTTTGCAGATTTTGGCAAGATTTTTGCAAATTTTGGCAGATTTTTTTTATAGTTTTTTTGAAATTTGCACGTATATTAACAAGGACATCGGACATCATGAGTACTTAAAACAACTAAACCAATTTTCAAAACTTTGGGCTAATTGACAACTTAACCATCAGCTTACAACACCCCAACTTAATACAAGCGTACTACAACCACAATCTGAGTAACTGCAATTTTTCAAAGCAAAAAAAGGATGTTCGAATACTTTACTCCAAAGATTGTATTCCCCGAATAAGAATGAAACGTAAAATTATTTTTAAAAATACACAAAAAAAAAAGGGCGACGTTATTTTAGGAAAAAACTATTACCCAATATCAGACGAACTGGGAAAAACCTGAATGACGAAATCAGTTTTCACATCAATGAAAAAAACAAATTCAATCGTCACGTACCATTCTAAAACCCATCAATCCAGGTGAAGCAAGAAAAAAAGAAAGAAAAAAAAAAGAAAAAAAAAAAAAACTGTCAAAACCAATCTACAAACAAAAATCTCAAAACATCACAAAGAAAACCCCACAAACATTTTAAAAGGTGTGTAAAACAAACCGAGATAAAAATCAACAATTTTTTCTCCCAACCAAGGGGAGAAAAAAAAGCAAACATGTCATCACCTTCTCAACACAGACTATGACACCACATAAAAAAAATGGAGTGATGATTAGTCATAGACGTATACTATACAAGGTGAACAGTCAAGGTAGTCAGACGACCTTGTCAGTGGGTTGGGTGCACGACCTTAGTCCTGTCATTACCTGAGCCGCACGACGCTGGTGGCGGAAACGCCGCGTGACCATCAAAGAAGGTAGGAATAAGAAGGGGAGAAAAGTTGTGAGTTGGGCCAGTCAAGCGGAGAATAGTCATTCATACCACCCACTCACCAAAAACACATTGGTGGCCCAACGGATGCATTACTCATCCGTAAAATTATTACGTATCAAAAATTTTTAAGAGTTTCAAAAGTAAAAAAAAATAAAAAAAAAATTTCTAATTTGAATTACTTGACTTTTATTATCCAGTAATTTAAATATTTTTTTCTCTTCAAGTCATCGGAATGACAGAAATTGCCCTAATTAAAATGAGCAATGTTGCCAACTGTCAACATTATTAAATCGTATAAGTAGTTTGGGTCAACGTTATGCTTAGTTCTGTACTGAAATTGTATACTACTTATGTCACTTGTTTTAGGTCCTCTTGGCCCTTCGATGACAGCTCCCCCACAGTGTCGTCTCGCCTCCAAAGTGATGCCAATGGCGACATGGTGGCGCACAACTCCTTCCCAGGCCCATGTGTAAACAATTAACAACTGTTTACATTATTCGATAAAGGAAAAGTGACAAGTGTGACATAGAGCGACACCTCTTACATCAATTTTTTTTTTGTTTGTTTGCTTTTTTGTTAAGAGTTGGGTATGTTGGGGTGGTAGGAGAGGTATTTTCTTTTTATACCCGTTGGGGGTAGAATAAACTAATTTTGTGTCATATTTGATTAATTTCTAGTCATTTTGTTTACCAGTGGTGGATACAAATCAACTGATTCCAAGTCAGTTGATGGTTATGAACTTTTCTGATGTTTTGATTAAAAATGATTGACCAAAGATTAATCAAATGTTTTTGAGCTTACTGCTGAATTCTATGTGAAATCATTTTTTTTTTTTGAAATTTTCCCTAAAACTCAAAAGTTCAGATCAATATTCCCCTTGGTGAGAACCTCGACTGTTTACACCAACTTGGCTTATAGAAGAGGGTAATAGATGTTTGAAAAAGAGGATTTAGGGGAAGAGAGGGTCGGGAAAAGCAGTTACGTATAATCTATATAAACAACGAGGGTGGGCTCCTTTTCGGCAAATTTCTGGTTCATTTACAAAGGTGATGGTGTTAAAGGGTTAAGAAAGACACGCTCGAGTAAGAAGATATCATCCGCATCCAAGTCGAGGGTCGTACTCCACTGACCTTAAACCAAGGACGTACATTTTTAAGGTCAAAAAAAATTTATTTCCAGAAAGTGGGAAACTTTATTTCGAAACTTAAGAGAGAAAAAAAAGTTGACCTTAAACGATGTGCGACGTTTTTTTTTTTTTTTTCTAACACTTTTAGACAGTACCAAGTCCTAGGAGAATTTCAGTGACGGTCGGCAAGTTTGGAATGCCTTTGAAAAAGCAAAGGGTCGTGATCTTTTTGCTCCGTTTAGGGATGTTATCAGAAGTCAGCTATGATCTTAAAAGCTCGGTGACGTAGGTCGTGGTAGCTCATAATTCATTGGTTCGGTCTCCCTCCCGGGCCGAAGCAGAAGGCCGACTTCCTGGCTCCATACATATCACACACACATTAGTTTTATCGGTGAACATTGATGGAGCTGCGGGAATCTTTTTCTAGAGTAAACTTATTATTATAAAACGCTGAGTTTGTATTTTTATGTTTCTAGGCCGAGGATAGTTGCGTAATTCGTGAGTTGTTTAGCGCCGTAAACACGACAACTACAATTTGATGAATGCAATGCATTTTTATATTCACAGATGTAAAGTCACATTTTTATAAAATTCGTTGGTTTACTTACTAATAGGGGTGTTTTGTCTAATGTAACGAATTCGTGTGAATTAAACTAAGAGTCTTGAAGCGAGTTAAGATCAAGGAATTCAATGCATAACTCACTGATAAAACCGTAGGTTTATCGCTAATGTTGTTTAACAACGAAGTTTAACACTCAGCAAAGGCAAATTAGACACAAACCACTAAAAGTGGTTAGACAGATTGCCTACATTGTAGGATACCTTGAAGGATACCCTCCAACATTAAAAAATACAATATTTACGATTTGAATCAGGTTCAAATTTTAACTAGACTTTTTTAAAAATTTAGTCAGAAAATTACTCACAGTTTGTAAGTGACATGTTGATTAAGATGTCGATGTCGTATGATCAGGACTGCCAGGCAAATTGCAGCAATTGGTCAAGACTTGTAGGTTCAGCTTGGCGACAGGTGAATGAAATACATTCTAAAATATAAAATAAACGTTAAGCAAAATGTCTCGAAAGCTATTACGGTGAAATACCTGAACAATTGAAAGTATGCAAATTCTTGCAATTAAAAATTTGTCTCAAGTCTATCAAAAAAACTGTCATTTAATAAAATATTCACAAGAATCCGTCCACGAGAAAACTAATATACCATTGCTTCAGTAATTGATGATAATATACTGTCTAACAGTTCACCTTTCTTGCATAGAAGAACGAGTCCTAACTAAAATTCTTACGGGCTTGCTGGTTTATACCCGATCTTGGCGCCATCTAGTGTGCAAGCTTTAAACTAAATATACATAAATTACTTTTTGGGTCTCCACTTCGACAATTTCAATCTCTAATCAATTCCAAATGTAGTGAGTAATTAAAATCAAATTTTTGATACTGAAGATTTTATTAAACGTTTTCTTGTATTAAATTACAAACAGAACAAATTTATTTCAATAAGAAACTGAAAAATATTAAACAGTATTATTAACCTTAAAGCAAAAATTCTCAATTCATAAAACTTACCTATAAGGATATCCGTGAGCTTTAGATTTAAAAATAGACAAAATTAAACTGAAAAAAACCGTGGCTAAAGCCAAACCAACAATAGTCAAAACTATAAATACAACAAAAAAAAAATCATTTGAGTCATTAAACCACCATTTTTCAAATAACGTACTTCTCCGCTTTTTAATTTCCCCTTTGGACGAAGCTGCTTCACACATTGCTATCATACCAAATACAACTGCCGTGTCTATAGATTATTAATAAAAATGAATTAAATGTTTTCATTCAATATTACAATACCTACTTAAAATTATAACTAAATAAGTTTCAATAATAAATTGTCCTTGACTACTTCCATGAATATAGGACTAGAAAATAAACTTTTAGTAAAATTCTTATTTGCAAAATCAGGTAGTGTACCGCACACAAAGCCTTGCAGAGCTTAATTTTAACTTTTAAAATAAACTCAACAAAACAACTTGTGCACACACTCTTTTATTATTTAGTACCACATGACCAGAATGTGATTTATGCAAAAATGGTGGACCTCTGATGTGATTCCACATTTGACCTGACGTCATTGCAAATGTAAACGTCTAAAAGAAAACATTTAAATATTGTATAAACATCAATTATACACTCAACATTATTATTACCATTGCTATGATAGCCCATGTTGTTTTGTTGTACAGAAAATCCAAATTATTTCGTCTCAAATACAACAAACCACCAATTAATGCAAATAGTAAAAGCAAAGCTACAGTTCCTGAGTAATTTGGAGGTCGAAATATTCGAATTTGTATGTCAGTTCTTTCAACCACCCATCTGGCAATTGCTTCAGCACCAAAGCCCAACCTTAAACAAATATTAATTTAAAAATAACTTAAAAATATACATTTTACGAATTAAAACCTTTGTATATCCATTGTGTCACCTTTCTTCGGTCTCCCTTTAGGTGGAACGTGCATAAAAACAGGCGCCGAATTTAATTTTAGCTTCAAGAGTTAATTAAATAAATTATTTCATGATCGTTATTTTCTCTACTTAAAAAAAATTACCGATTGAAATATGTCTGGACCTTCGTCATAGTCAACTAACCCAAAAAATAATTTTGTCGAGTAAGTTTGGGAATAACGGAATGAGTTCGCCACAATTTGAAATTCGTCACTTGCGTGCCTGAAATTATTCGGATAAAAAAGTTTTATTTACAGTATTTTCTATTTAGAATTTTACCTACCGGCAAATTCCACACTGTCTTTGAGCAGCGAGCGCTGTGAACATAATGATCATCGAGTAATTCCTCGGTGTTGCTTTCACGTATTGACGGAATTTATCACCGTTGAGTCTCACAACAGATCTTTTGCTTACTAAATCTGACAACTGCTGGACACGGTCATTTAAAGATTGGGCCTAAATGAATGGAACAAACGAAGTAGGATGAATGTAGCATGTTTGGTTAATGCATTTTAAATGTAATAAAGTTTCGGAGTTTTACTTACTTCCTTTTTCTTCACATTACATGTGATTGTAGAAAATATTACCAAAATATTTAGGATGATAAACAACAGACGACACACGGCAGCCATAATTACATAACGTGGCAACAGAAAGAGGTTCTACGATGAGCACGATGCGGTGAATATGTGCGGTATCGTGCTTGGGGCAGTGAAATGTAAATCGTGCTTGGCAGATTCCTATTGGAGGAGAAAAGTAATACGGTTTGAATTTAAACGCTAGATGTCATCTGTGGTTATGGCGGCAAATTCAAATAATTCGCCTTTTAAATTTTTGTAAAACTTTAGTAAAAACGGAATTATTACCAATTCCAAAGTTTTGGTATGTGGTTCTTGTGAAAAACCATTCAATAATAAAGCAACACACTTAAAACAGCAGTTTTCTCCAGTTTAAAGCCGCAAATTTCTTACTTTCAGTTTTTATATAGTAATTGAGTCCACTTATACTACAATTTTTTTACAGTCTTTCTACAATTTCACCATAAAATCAATGTTTTCTTGTAATTACACTAAACTCTCTTAATATTTTGTCACAACTGTTAGGAAGAGAGTATAATGACATGCCAATGCACATTTATATTCAAGAAAGACTTCCTTTTACGTCCAGTTTGCCCCTTGGCAGCAATAGTTGTGACATGATTCAGGAGTAGTCTCATCATTCACAAAAAAGTGAAAGTGTCAAAAAAGGTCAAAACCATTAATTTACTTCATTTACATTCTTCACCCTTTCCCTAACATCAAAACATTTAAAGAACCTGAATGAAATCTCAGAACAAAAATGATCATGAAACTTATTAAGCCATTAAACTTTCAAGGTTTACAAATCTTGAAAATGAGTTCAAAGAATGTTAACCACAAGAAATCACAATTACTTAACAATACGCAAAGAAAAATACTTGCCCTTAAATTAAGACCCATAAATAAATCAACAACCTTTAACTCCACTCCTTGAAAACAGGTCATTATCTCTCAGAGAGAAAAAACTCAACTCCCCACTCTTGCCTTCTGGGCATTTTTTTCGCATCCACCCTAAAATGACGTCACACAGAAACAAGTACTGCATACAGTCAAGGTAAAACTCCAGTACCTTTAAACACGTACAAGAGAAGAAGCTGGTAATTTACCGCGACTAATCCTCATGGAATGTCTTTAACCCATTGTAATACAAACGGTGCACACCTCACATGGAATCCACAAACGGAGCGTGATAACTACCTACACTTTAAAACCTAATTTCTATTTTCTAACACCAACATGATCACAATGGACCTCTTGACTTAAATTACCTGCCATGAAGACGTCAATTTTAACATACTTTTTATTTTTATATACTGCCATAGGACTTCCTGTAAATAGTGGTGTACCTCTATCCAATTTAGGCGGGCAGGTAGATGCCCTAGCCACCCATCTTTTAAGATGTCGTCGGCTACCGGGACTCACGATCAGTGTGGCACGGGCGACCCCGGGTGGAGGTCGCCAGGTTTTAACAAGGACTTACGGAATAGCTGATGTAGCTACTAATAGAACAGTTGACATACACACGCGATTTTGTTTAGCTGGTATCACTCAGAGTTTTACTGCGGCGTGTTTGGGACAACTGTTACATGAAAATAACACGTGAGTGACCTTTTTTTTTTAACCTTTGGTTTACTTAAGTTTTTTATGTCGGAGATGTGCTGATTTCTTTGTGGTATGGGTTGTGAAATTTTCTATTTTCAAATTATTTCTTGTTGCATCTTTTTCAAGGTCTTGTCCTTAGGGTAGTTAGGTTTCCTGCATGTGAGAATTTTCTTCACATATTTCTCAGATTGTTGATGTTTTGAAATGTTGTTAGAGGGAAATTTTCCCATGAGGTGGGTTTGTCAGTTTTCTTCTTTTGATTGTTGTTTTTTTGATTAAAAGTTGTCGGAAAAGGAAATACTGTCCTTGATACCGGTCGTTCCTCTTTTGTAAGTGGATTATTTCGAAGAAAAAAATTGTCTCGGAGGGGTGATCGATATTAAGTTGTTTAGCATATAAGGAAATTGAATATTGAGGCTAATCAGATATGTGATTTTAAAAAAGAATTTTTTTTTTTGATGATCAGGTTGTTTATGCTAAGTGATATCATGATGTTTTTACGTAATTTTAATGTGGTTGTTACGTAGTGTTTGCAAGGCCAGAGTGAATTATGGGTATTTCATAAATGTGATTTTTTTTTTTTTATAACCATCATTAATTGGTGGTATCCAAAAAAAAACACGAAAATTTTTAAAAATTATTTCTTAATCATATTTGGTTAATTTTTAACCAAGGCACTGACAATATGATCAGTAAAGCTATATAAATACTGATGACCACATTTTTTAGGGGCAGTGAAGGGTAAAGCATCCAGAGGGACAAAAATTGAATTTTTTTAATATTTCAGATTCTCCTTAGACAGCACAATCCAGTCATTGCTCGGAGGTTGGTTCCAATTGAGTAACCCATCCCGTACCCGGAGGGTGACAGTGCGAGACATCCTTTCACACCGCGTTGGTTTGGCTCCGTATTTTGGGGGAGTTGTACTAGGCTACAATTTCACGAGAATAGAGCTAATTAGGTAATTACAACTATAAAAAAAAAAAGTGTTAACAATATATTTAATTACCATATCAAATTGAATTAGTATTAAAAAAATAACCTCAATAGCATTACAAATTTTCTTATCGTATCTGTATTTTTATTATGTCGTCGTCCTTGAAGAACTCAAAAAATAATAATAGCGTATTTTTACTCTTTTTAGACGTCTTCGACACATACCGGTCATGGCCCCTTTTCGCCATTCTTTTGTGCCTAACCCTCTTTTATATGTGTTGGCTGGTCATCTAGTTCAAACCATAAATAATACGTTTTGGGAGAACGTAGTGATGCGACGTCTCTTTAAGCCACTTCGCATGACTGACTCCACGTTCGCTGACCGCGTGCCTAACTGGGCTGCCAATTTTGCATTGCCTCATGTACTACGTGACGGCCAACTAGTGCCTATATCGTCAAAAATTACCGGAAAGTAATAATAAATTTTTTAAAATATTAAATTATTATTTGGGTGAAAATTACTAGTTGATAATAAAGGTGCAAGTAAAAGCGCTTCCAACCCAAGAAGTTATAAAGTGAAAGGTTAGGGTTAAACCCTGACCCTTTAGTCAAGCTAAACTAAGGTTAAAGTAGACCTAACCTTACCTAACCAAATCTGACAAAAACAGATGATCAATTATCTATATCAATTGAAATTGGTTATTTTTAATGATCAATTTAATAATGAATAAAATCTTTCTAGTATACTACGCCCAGTTGGACCTTCCAATTCAATTTGCTCCACTGCACCTGATATGGCTGAGTGGATGCTAATGCTTCTCCGAAACGGGACAAGTCATGGAGATCCTATTCTGGATCCTCAAGTTATTGACGAAATTTTCCAGCCGCAGAACACACACCTTCCAGGCACAAGCAACCGGGTGAAAGGAAGTCTCCCCATTAACATTACAACAGACGCCTACAGCCTCGGGTGGTTCACAGGCACCTACAGAGGTGCGTCATTAATGTAGCTGTTTAATCACTGTGTGAAAATTCCTGACCTTAATTTTATTTTTAAAAAGTAAATTTATCTATGCTTTCTTTTTCCCAGGTCGGAAGAGAGTGTTTCAAAATGGTTTCGCCAATTATTACGGATCATTTGTCACTCTTTTCCCTGAAGAAGGACTGGGCATTTTCACTGCTGCTAATGGACCGTCACTAAACGGTATGGATAATGCATTTCGAGCTCTGCATTATTCAATTGCTGATTTAGCTTTTGGAGAAAAGATTTGGTTGAATGAATCAACTATTTGTACATACCCGAAACCCTGGATAGTGCCTCAAAAAATGACAACACCAACTGCTGGCAATACTACCAAAGCTCCGAAAACGCCATCTAGTGAGAAGAATGAGAGCTCAACAACCAAAACTACTTCCTCAAATAGTGTTTTAAATGATGGTCTGAATGCAACAACCGTTAACTGGACACAAATTTCTGATTTGATAACTGCAGTGGAAGAAAAATTGACTACGGAGGCTTCAACGGAACCTAATAAAAATCTTACAGTAGCAACAACAAAGACAACCAATCAAACTTCTGAAGCAGTTGGTACTACAGAATACAGTAGCGCAACTCCCAATATCTTATTGAATGCAACTGAAGATGATGATGATATTGATCCCCTTTTGCAGCCAACACCTTATGAGATAGAGAAGGTCAGCGAACTTGACACCAAAACAAGTAATGGTAAAGTAACTACAGGAATTACAACAACAGCCAGGTCAAATCAAACAAACATCAATGAAGTACAACTGACATCCTTATTTCAATCGAGTATACTAGATGTTGAAAAGACAATAGATGGTGTATTTGGAGTTTCAACGTTCACCGAAAAGACAATTACCAAACCTTACAAGACAAAGATTCCAGAAGAAAACACTGCCAAAAACAAAACAACCCCCAAGACCTACATATCGTCAACATCATTTAGACAAAATCGAACAACTTCAATTGAAGTACCTCGAAGTTCAGTTACTGTTAGTTCTGTAACACTGCCACCAACTCCAACACACAGGACTTTTACCTCAAGAAAAATTACAAGATTACCCTCGACTTCAAGAATTAACATACCATCAAGAACTTTCAAAAAGACTACAACTACTTCAACTACTACATTTACTCCTAAAGTGAAACAAATCATTAATACAACTACTAGTACATTTACCCCTGAAGTGAAAAGAATCAGAACCACAACTGTTTCAACACCACTAACAAACAACAACACCATTGGTATTATTAGAAAAATTACAAAACCTATAAAAGTTACAACTGACATTAGCTCACCAGTTACTGAAGAGGCAGAAGAAGAAATGGGGACATTGTTTGATGACACGTTTGGAATGAGACTGGCAAGTACTATGGAAGAAAGCAGTGACACTTTACCAGTACCAACAACAACTCATGAACCCAAGAAAGAACTGACTACTTCAAACCGCGACAAACAAACGAGTACAACAGGTGTACAAAAGAGCAGCTGGTCTTCAACAACCAGAAATTTAACCACACAAAGATTTAAACCAACACAGAACCCTCTGAAAGTTAAACTTCAAGCTTCAAGAAAGGCATCTATTGCAAATAAAATATCAGAACAGTCAACTTCATCATCAAGAGGAAACTTTAAAGACAAGAACATAGTTAAATTAGAGGGAAGTGGGTCAAGTTGGTTCCCAAGCACCACTCAACATCCAAGAGTTTGGCCAAATTGGTACCGAAGAACTCAATTTAGAATAAAGACAACAACCCAACCACAAATATCAGCATTGGATGAGCTTGTAATGAAATTGGTGACATCTACAACAGCAACCCAAACCAAAGAACCAGAAGGTTTTGATTCTTTTATATTAAACAACCCATTCAGAAAAAGTGAAGAACTGACCACAATTGAATCAAAAATAGACAAACTCTTTCCTGATTTTTACTCAGATGTTTCAACTACAATCAAACCCCAAGACCTTTTACTAGAAGAACTGGAGACTCTACCTCCACCACCACACGCATCGACTATTTTAACCAGTGGGCAATTCCCAGTATTGGAGGGAACCCCAAACCCATTCAAACACCACACTCAAAAAGGTGGAAACAATCTTGGCTTCCAGTTCCCTCAAAGCTTTTGGTCAACCAGTCACATGACCATAACCACTCCATCACTACCAATGCCTAAGAGACAGCGGTTTTTACTATCCTCAAAACGCCGACTTACTGGTCGACGTCCTTCACGACGATCGACAATAAACTTTGAGAGCTTTACGACGCAAACTCCAATTCAGGATGCTATTACTGAAACTCTTGTCAAATTTGGTGTACGTCTTACAAGACATCACAGAAACCGCAGGAATCTCAAGGTTCAAATGAATGCATTTCCTGATCATGTGGGAACATACCACAATCAGTTTTTTGGTAACGTAGTCATTTTTTACAATTCAACTTCAGGAACATTGCAGATGGAGTATGGGTTTTACGGGAAAGCGCATCTTATACCTTATGCTCAAAGCAATACCTTTTTATTACGTTTTTTTAGTGCTGTTTGGTATGTGTCTGAAAGTGATGAGAGCAAACGACTTCCTAGAAGTGTCTTTCTCGTTCAGTTTAAGGGCTCTACGAGTGAAGGACACCCAGAACGTTTTATTGTGCCTTTCTTTGATCCAAGAATGCCACCAACATTTGTAAGGGTGAAAAATAAAAAATGAAGTATTAGAATGGAAAATAAATTGTGATAAGTGTTTTAATGTTTATTTTTTGTTTAGCTATTCAAGCATTTAGAGTGAATGAAATAAGGTTTTGTCTTGTTTAGTGATAAAAGATTATGTATGTAAATAAAAAAAAAAAAAACAATTTAATGATAGTTTGTTTGTTGATGGATATATTTTCATTTTGCTATTTTTATATCAATCAACTTAACAGTATTTTAACTTTTTTTTCCATGTCGAACTTTGGGCTTTATTCTGTCAGAGGCGAAAGCTTCTTCTGCCTCTAGAATGTTCAACTATTTACAATAAAAAGTTTGTTTTTCTGTCATATTGCTATTTTTATATTGTATTGTATATTTACAATATTTAACATTTTACTTATGAAAACTTTTATTATCATCATCACAAGCAATTGAAACTAGAATCCTAGTTTTTTGGTCGATACACTTCTTCTTATAGCAGCTGGAATTGTGTAGTCATCATTAACCATTCTATTACTTGACAAGCTAGAAGTGCTGTCAAAATTTCTAGCTAAATATCGATCGTTTGCAGTCCCTTGGTATTTCCACACTTGACAAGTACGGACTTGTTTGTTCCTTAGAGAAAGTTTCCGTCCTAAAACTGTAGTAGTGGTAGTGCTATTATCTGGTTTGCAGAAGTTATCAAATTGGTTTACGCGGTAAAATGGAACGCATTTCCAAGAGTAGTCATCAATAGTTTGCTCGTTATTTTCCGAATTTAGTTCTTCTAACAATACTTCAATACTTGAACTTGGTTCGGTTGCTTGTAATACGTGTACTTCACCGAATTTCACTGACTTTTGCCGCTCAACACAAATTGGACATGCATCGACAGTAACTTCATCATTTACTTTGTAGACTGTTTTATTAAAAAAAATTTGAATGTTATAATTAAAAGTAATATAAAAATTATAAGCTTTTACTTTCTCTGCTGTTGCAATCATCATTATCTTTCAATACTTCAATTTCTACAAATGGTTTTTCTGACTCTGTATCTGTACATCCATTTTCAATGTTATTGAAGTCTTCGACAGTTTCACTACATTTCAGTTCTTGAGGTCGTGTACTTGATGAGTTATTCGAATCTTTGTCGATAGTTTCAACTGAAGTTGAAAAGATTTCTTTCTTCCAAGTCAGGTTGGAAAACTTTGGTGCAAGATGAATTAAGCAGGACTTTCTAGGGGACGGTTTACTTTGTGAATTGTTGTCACTCAAACGTCGGTTTGGAACTGCAAATTGTAACTTATCAGCAAAAGAAGGTGAGATCCAGCGAGAAAGTCGAGTATCCAATCTATCTATAATTTAATAAATTTGCCTTGTAATTCACTTTTCTTTATTTTGCAATCTAGAAACGGGTATCCAGTTGCTACTGATGCGGAATCACTTCTCTTTGAGAATCGTCTTTGGATCGCTGCCTTTGATGGGCCGAAACGAAATTCTGATTTCACTGTACCTAATTTTGGAGGCATTATTGTACACGGTTCTATGTTTACGTATTCTTATTAATTTAGAGTGGTAGTAGGTATAAACCAACACAAAAATTATTATTAAACAATTTGGGAATGAGATATTGTCATTCTACAATGAATTTGCAGAATATTGGTCACACTTTAACCTTTATCCGACAATACCCTTGTTAAATTATTATTAAACAATTTGGGAATGAGATATTGTCATTCTACAATGAATTTGCAGAATAATGGTCACACGCGCAATTAACTTTAACCTTTAATATCGCTTCGGAAGTTCTAATAATGGCCGCAGTATTCTAATAATGGTGGCGCGCCAGCATTGTCAGAGAGTACCGACGCGCCATCACTATTAGAACTGTGGCCATTATTAGAACTGCCGAAGCGAAATCGCCCCATTACACTTTGCAGTGTTTACAAGATATGAATTTACTTCTTCGTTTTGCAATTGAAGAAAATTTTCATGTTTTGCTTTTTCAGCTCATCCTTTAAGAACTGAATTTTGAAAATATTTTGCTACCAAAAGCAACTAGAAAATAAAAATCGACCAAAAACTTAAAAATCTGTTTTTAAAAAATTTATTCTGATCACAAAATACATGAACTATTCTTTTTTAAATTACAACTTTGGACTATATTTAACTTGCTCCCAAGTAATGGGATTGGTAACAACATCAGTTGCACGACATTTCACAGCTGGTCTAAGATGTAGTGTATCAATAGAAGTCAATTCAAATAAAGGTGGCTTGCACTTTCTCCTTTCACGCGTATTAAAATTTTCTTCCCAAGTTATTGGATTCCTATTATTGTCATTCAAACGACGTTTTAACCCAGGTCTCAATCGGGGCTTCTCCGGATTGAAAATGTACGACTTCCAATTAGGACTGCTGTATTGAATATTATGCATTATATTTTTCCTCATTGTAAACTTGCTGTCCTGCCTAGTAGGTTTAGTAGCTTTTGCTCTTGAAATACTTGCTACAGTTCCTTTTTCACTTAAATGTGGACTATTAAACGGTAGTTGTTTTTGAAGCTTTATTTTTCTTTTACCACTCACTTTGAGCATTGACAGCACAGCTTTGGGTGGGAATGGGTGAGCTTTGTAGAATTCAGAGTTTTCATACGGTCCATTGAAAATATATTTTAAGTTTCTTGAAGGTGGAACTGGTTTAGCAAAGTAGTCATCTTCAGTCATTGTTTGTTTTTGTTCATTGCTTTTGACACTTGGATTTTTCGAAAACCTCATTAACATTCCATCAGGATTGAATGACTTCCCGCGTTGTTTTAGGATGTCAAGTAACACGGTTGGTAAAGCTGGATTTTTGGCGTCAGGTGATTGCATTGAAAACCATTCTTTTCCAATATTTAGTTCTCTGTCCTGATATGTACAAGACATTGCTTTCAAATTTCAATTGTGATATGTGCCAAATTATGTGATTTTTTGAGAATTACTCATGAATTTTTAAGCCTAATTGTCTTTTCAAAGATGGTTGGTATGGTGATTCAATTTGTGTTGTCATTGTTTGGTAATGTCGTCAGATGGCCACAGTCAGAGTGCAACCTGGGTAGACAATGTGGCTTCACAGCGAATAAAGATGGAGGTTGATCTTCCTGAAAATTTGTTCCAAGTCACGATTGTGTCAATAAATGAAAGGGTATGGCGAAGAATTTGCAAGTTGAATGACGGAATACTTGATTTTCGAAGCCGTTTTACCAGAACCAGAGTTTTCCAGTACCAATTACTCGTTAATTTCTAAATTGAACTTGTATAATGTGCGATGGTGTTGAATATTTATACCGTTATTAATGAAATAAAAAAGGTTGTTTGCTGTTCTAATACGTGATTAGCATTGAAAAGTATGAAAAGACAATAGTTTATTAAGTGTTACAATTATTTGCTATTCTCAAGGTGTTTTTACAATCGAAGTTTGAAAACGATTTTCTGGTTCGAGTCTCATTGGATGCGATTACTTAAGACTTGTTCCTGGTAAATCCTGGTAAATTTGAAAGAAATTGTGCGCCAAATACACAGACGTTTACAAGTTTGATTCTCTTTTGACGACTTCTATATATTAAAGGACTTTCTGCTTAGAATCTTCATTAGAACTCATGAGTTATTCTCAAGTTTTAGCATACCGTGCATAAAAGAAACTGTATGTATAATTTAGTCGCAGTCAAATTCACTATTTCTTACTTCAAATGACATATCATTAGAATCACTTTCATGATCCAATGGAATACAAATAGTAAAATTGACCTCTTTCATGAATGGTCTGAAATATTACATTTGCTATTGATGAGAATTCACAGTAGAGTCAAGAAGGATATGGCAACAAATAATATTCGAACCTACCCTGCTTTCCAGACAGTAATGTATCACTTCAATACTAATAGGTCATTATGTCAGCAACGACCGTTGAATCAACTTTTATACTATTCTTACCTCAATTTGGGCTTTACTTTGTCTAATCTTGTATTGCACTCTGGACATTTCTGGCTGGAAATCGTCAGTGAAATCCTCTCAAGTCTTTGCAATGACAACACAGAACTCAACAAATTTTGATAACAAAAGAGAGATTTCATTTTCACCAAAAACTAATTTCCAGATTCATACATTTTGTCAATCTTCATACTAACTCTATGAATAGCCTTAATTTCTTCAAAAGAAATATACATAGCTGCGACCAAATTGACAGCCAGTAAAAGTACAACTGTAGGAAAGAGGGGCTTGGTCAATTTTAAATAAGTAAACCAAAGATCTTTTCTCCCATTTGGAATAGGGTAAGTAAGAAGCCGACTCGCCAAATGAAAAGTAGCTGCAGGAGCCCACGCCAATGGATATACAACTCCAGATATCGTCTGAAGAACCATAGCGCGACTTTCCATGCAAACAGGACAGACTTTTTTATAGAGAACTATATCACGGGATACCATCTGCCGATGTAGAAAAGTGCCGAGAAATGTTGGAAAGATGACTGAAGAAATGTAAGTTGCTGCTCTGCCGTGATGGAGTAGATTGAGACGTTTTCGGTAATGTGCTGTTGTAAGAAAGCCAGAAATTCCTGCAGCAGCTCCCAATAATCCGATACCAAAAGTGAATGGCCATCTGAGGAGTTAAAATTTTAAATATTTGGGTATTTTTTAAGTGATTTTTATGAATCCTACACATCACTCCTCGGTTTCCAGGAATGGATAATATCCCATTGTAATTTCAAAGCTTCACTTTCTGTCAAGAATATGGAATCTTTGGGAATGTCGTCAGGGTTTACAGTGACTGGTGTTATTTTTCTTGGTGGTTGATTTGTCGGCATCTTTGAATCGTCTGATTAAATTTTAGAGTTTAATTTTTTTTTTCGTTTTTTGCGTTAAATAAGACCTTACTGTTCTCTTCAGAAGTGACTTTAGGGTTAACTCTGCTGTTTCCAAATCATATCAAAAATTGTGTGTAGAATGGGGATTACGGTAGCTCTTATATGTCTTGCAGGTTATTTCTTAAATTAGCAGACATTTTGCAAACAAAAATTTTGTTTTTTTTGTGTTCAATTTTGAATTCAATTCATTCCGGTTTTTACCGGAAATTAAGTGCAGGTGGGGCTTAACCGTTGAGGAACGGTCGTTTTTTTATAGACACGCATTGTTTGTTTTATACATTATTTGGACTTTACTGTACCTAGTACCAGTGATACTCAATTACCATCTACCTCCATTAGAAATAAATTTGTATAAGTTTGGAAATTCACTCATGTACAGTTTTCATACCAAGGAGTCTTGTAAAAACTACCAAAATCTTACACTTTTTTTTCTTATTTACTACGTGATATTAATTATCTTACCTTTGTTTTCTGTCAGCGAACAATGTTGTCCCGGTTCGTCGTCGACATTGTGACGTTGTTAGATGTTTAATTTCGTTGTCTCTTCTCTACCGCTACGTCTAAAAAAGTCCGAGTCTGCTAGCTTGGCTAAAGCTGGGCGCGGCCATCTTGAATATACGTACTATGCACACATGCTGCAGAAACGACGCGACCAAGGTTTTATGCTATAACTCAACTCCTTTACGAATCTGTACATTCGATAAGATTTTAAAAGGATAAGTTAACAAACAAAATTCACGAGTAATTTTAGTTGATAGTACTGACCATTATGTTAATTTTGGCTTGTCACATGGTGGACTCGTTGCGCATGTGTATTTGTTGTCATGTCTATGAGAATAAAAAAATCTGAAACAAGTTGTTTTGTTGAATTGAATTAAATTTTTGAACTAAAACTTTTTCATTTACTACACACAAGAATAAAATGGCATCAGGTAATTTACACTCAAGTTTTACTCCATGAAAATAAAGGACAACATCACACATTATCAATTTATCATACCACATCATCCTTGGAGGGATGCATTTTACAACTAATTGCATTGTTTTTCAATTATCACACAATACAAATAATTCATTTTGGCGAAAATAATTCAAAATGAAAATCCATCATCACATACTTTAACATCAATCGAATATTTCAGTGAATGATGAAAAATGAAAGTGATATTGCACCTTGTGCCCGGCTTCAGCCACGAAGTAAACTCAATTGGTAAAATACAAATTGAGTATTACAGTATTAATAGGATAAGTTATAATATTTATATATTAACATATATTGCTCTCTGGATTTACTATATCACATTTACAGTTTTATACCTCAATATTTATAATGTATTGTACATTGTGATAATTTGTTATAATATTTACAGTGTGCGGTTTAAAACCAGTAGCAAGCAAGTTACTAAGCGAATGAATTAGAAAGAAATTGCCAACCGTCTTCGAACATCACACTGATAGTATTGCTCATGCTAGAATGGATCCCGTACAAAAAAAATTGAATGGATGATAAAAAATGTGCATTAAAATTTAAAAAAACAAAAAAAAAATTAAAATTCAACTGTAAGTTCAAACAATAGGTAACAAGTCCATGTACGTCTTCAATCTCTTACTTATTTTTTTTTTTTGTACGGGATTTCCAATGAATTAAGATTACGATATCAAGATTGGTAAAAAGAAGTTAAAGTAACAGCAATTTCTCTTCACATTTCCAATAAAGTCTTACGAATCCCAAGCTTGGGTTGCAGCTTGAACTGGATCCCAATACGCATTTGGATTCGTTACACTGCTTGTATACTGCTGTGGTTGATCTTGCTGTGGTTCATAATAATAAGTATCTTGAACGTCCGTTTTTGTAACAATTGGTGGGGCTGATACATCATTGGCCATTTGATCTTGTTGTTGCTGCATTTCCATAGGTTGTTCAAATTCTGATTCCAATGTACTGTTTTTAATGCCGTAGTAGAAGTAAACAAATAATCCTGCAAAGAAAAATATTGTAAACAGAAATTGTAATTGTACAGTCAAAGGAAGGACTTTCTCACTGGTCAAATTTTGTAATTATTGACTGAACACACTAATAGCTAATTACAACTACTGTTTTTATACTTGCCTATTGTCATCCAGACAGTAAAACGAACTAAAGTAAGAATGGACAATTTAAAAATTAAATAGATGTTGACAGTTATGGCAATGCCTGGTACAAATGGCAATCCAGGAGTCATGAACTGAAGCGTTTTCCTACAGTAGAAAAGAAAATTAAATACGCAACTTGCTTTATAAATAGGCAATCATTACCTATTTTGTGGCTTCCTTGAGATGAAAAGTAATATAATGACAATAAGGGAAAAGAAGAAAAAGATGAAGAATAGGGCAGCTGGAGAACCTTCTTCTAGGTAATTGATGTCACACACAATTATCAAATCGAAGATGATAATGATGAGATACAGAACTCCCACCATCTTTAGTACAAGTTGTCCTGAAGCATCAGTTGCTGGATTCCTATCACGCCACGGAAACACTCGTGGACAAAGAATTTCCAGCTGTTTAAAGACACCATCCAAGGGACCTGGACCTTTAGGAGGGGAACTTTCTTGGATATTGCCTTCTGGTAGTGTTCCGTACCCCTTGTCAATGCTGCCGGATTTGGGTGCTGTATTGTCGATGAGTGTTGCTTGGTCATCATAAGTGCGCGTGTTTTCCGTATCATCCCAAGTGACGTGGTGATCGTAAGGTGATGGTGATGGCTGTCGGACATTCGGGACTCCGCATTCTTCTTCAAGTTGTTTGAATGATTCTGGTAACATTTCAGCAAGTGTTGTTCTTTCAGGTTGATATCTTAAGATGAGGACGCAAGTGGAGACTAGTGTATAAGCGAGGAGAGTTCCTATTGATAAAAAAAAATGAATACGGTTAAAATATAAAAATTACTAAAGATTATATAATATCTCACCTATGGACATCATTTCAACTAAAACTTCTAAGCGAATAACAAGGGCAGCAAGGGCAGCTGCAAAACCAAAAATGCAAGTGGCAACTGCTGGTGTGCCTGTAAGAGGCCAAACTACTGCTAACATTCTAAGCGAAGAAATTAAAAATTAGTCAAAATAAATCATGAAAACATTTTAGTGCAGCATACTTGAATATGAGACCATCTTTTGCCATGGCGTAAACAACCCGTGGCATTGGGAACATGGAACCAAACATAGACACCGTAAGTCCAGCGATGGCTCCAATTGATACAATATATTTCCCCGTATCGGAACCTCTATACGCAAACATTTCTACTAAAGCAGAACTAGGATCTATTTCGTCATATGGTACGATAAGTGTGAGCATCATTCCCGAAGTGACGTATGCTAGAAGAATGATAGCTAAACTGACTATAATAGCCCGAGGAATGTCCCTTTTGGGATTGTGGGCTTCTTCGCCGGTTGTGGCAATAATATCGAATCCGATGAAAGCGTAGAAACACGTGGCTGCACCGGTCAGCACCTTTCCAATAATTTAATAATGAAATTTAGTTACATTTTTTCAATTGAGGAACTTACCCCTGACCATCCATAAGGCATAAATCCGTGATGTTCAGACCAGTTGGTGCTATCAGCATAGAAAAATCCAGCCCCCATGATAAAAGCCCAAATACTCAAATTGACTGCATTGAGAATATTATTGAATATCAAAGACTTCTTCACACCTGCTACCATCAATATGGTCATAAATATGCAGATTAAGAAGGCCAGAACATCTGGGGGTCTCCCTGATTAAAAAGTAAATGCAGCATTATTTCAATAATGAATTCTGGACGCCTTATATGAATCTTTTATTTATGATGCTTTAAATATTTAAAAGTTTAAAGGGAAAAATAAATAACATTAGAGACTAAAAATAGAAAATGCTTTTCAATATATAATTTCTAATCATTTAATGATTTGAGACAAAAGAAGGTATTACTCACCAAACATAGTTCCCAAGCCGCTAGCGAACGCGTCTGTAATTGCTCTGTTGCTCAGTGCATCGAAGCAAGCGCTTAAAGCGCATGCACAAGCAGAAGTACCTATAAGATACTCGAGCACCATATTCCAGCCGATGACAAAGGCTAAGAATTCACCTACTGTCACGTAACTGTACATGTAGGCTGAGCCTGATGTGTGAGGAACACGAACACCGAACTCGGCGTAACAAACACCTATTAAGAAAAAAATTGAAATAAAGATGATGTGAAAATTTAGGTGAAATAACTTACCAGAAAATATGGAAGCAATAGCAGCTATCATAAAGGAGAGGACAACACCTGGACCAGCAATTTTGTGCGCCACCATACCAGCTACTAAATACATTCCAGTGCCAACACAGCTGCCCACTCCGAGTGATGTAAGGTCCAGAGTTGTTAAACATTTCTGGAAAAAAAATTATTTTTTTAAATTTTTAATCAAAATGGTGAATTATTTTTAGTGATGAGTTTATCACATCATTTTCTATAATAATCAGTGATGGTACAAGTTGATCACAATAATTTTCTGTGTGATAAAAAAAACGATCGTTACAAAATGATTTTTAAATGACCAAAACGATCAAATTTTTTGATGACACTAAAAATACAGTAATTTCTGCAAAGCAAATTTTGGAATGCTCATTGAAATTAATATTTTAAAAAATGTTATATTAGAGGTTTCAAAAAAAAAATTAAATGCGTCATGCAAAAATTATATTCTAAACAAAATGTGATCATTAACCTGACCAATTTAAACAATTTGTTCTCTTTCCGGGTGAATAGTCAACCGCCTCACGCAAATTGTAATTGAAAAATCGAAAATTTACAACGCGGCAATAAATATCCGGTCAATTACCCTTTTTAATTACCAAACATCAAGCCAGTCAACAGTTTCTACAGGAAACTATACCTGTACCTTAAGTTTTGATTTTCCAGTCGCCGGTGTAGGTTCAGTCTGTACGTGTTTGGTGCGGATGAGTTTCCCCACCATAAGCACCGCTCGGCGGCGCATTTCCGGGTTCTTCATATTGGGTAACGACGGCATTTTGCGAGCTTATGCAGAAGATAAAATTATCCTGAAACAAGCAATAACAAAAAATTATTATTTTATCAAAACAAAAAAAAAAATCTAAACGAAAAAATAAACCGATAAAATCAATTCCATTCTTCATTCTGGAGTGAACAAGGCTAATAAAAATATCGAACAACTGCGTAGGCATTCCCCACATCTCTAACACCCATCGATTGATGACGCCGTTTTATACGACCGAAAAGACCTGGCGGCATTGCGTCTACACGGGTCTTGAGAATGTAAACTCACGTTTAATTCAACTCTGGTAAATTAAATTGCATTCCCGTGTTACCTGTTCAATTTAACCTCCTAATCAAGATAGAAATTAAATGTTTGACATCTGGACATGAAATGACCAGCTTATTACATCATAGAAATTTGTGCAGGAGTACAAGACACAGCTAGAAATTTAATAAACTGTCACTTGCAGTGAATGGAAGGGTATTTGGAAATCTGCCAATTGCGTGACGTCTATTCGATTCATAAAATGACGTCACGGTTATGTCATTTTGTGACTAGACCCTTGAAGAAAATTCTGCAGAAAATTGGAGGATCAAGGCACGTGTAGATATCATGCATCAAGGCGAGAAGAAAGATACTGGGAATAGTACCAAATGTCTTTGGCAAGGATTTATATGCTGCATCACAGTTATATTCGGTTAGCTTCTCTGCATGAAGGAAATAAAAAAGCTCCGCCTTGATTTGCTTGCCTGTAAAGCTATATAAAACCAAGGCGCGTTTCATTGATTAAAATTGTGAATTGATTTCGACCGGTCAAAAAGAGGGTTGTGAAAGCTCATCTTTTTTCTAATACCCTAAGGGGAATGATGAATCACGTTTTTGTTTATAGAATTGAGATTTCTTGATAGCTGTCACGTTAAGCCTTTTCCTTCGTTGTGAAAAAAATTATGTAAGGCTAGTAATAAATAATTTTGTTGCGATAAAATAATGAAGAATTCACCTTTCCTGTTTCTATTGGTTTTTCACACACTTATTGATTGTATGAATGAAGTGAAATTGCTTACATATAAATCTTATAGGATGAAAAGGAGATTGTATAAATAATTATTATTCATTGCTTTTTATAATATAAAACTGCATGCTTAATTAATTAATTGAGAAAAACAATGGAGGATTTGAAATGGGTGGGAGTTTATACACTGGAAATTATTAAAATCGTTAATCAAACCTCTCTAGACGAAGATTGATTGAGTCTTCCTCTTCTGATATATGCGTAAAGATGTGTAAGAGGGGTCGGTCATCCATGACTGGCCCCTCATGACAAGGGGACGCCGTCTAAACGAGGCGATGGCGGGCGCCGAGAAAGGGGCTTCGTAGCCCTCACCCACAAAATGAGATCGATACGTTGACGTCACAACTGAACTTGCCTTCAGAGGACCTCTACAGTGATGTAAAGGAGGTAGTAAAATTTTATTGCAAAGGATTGAGAAAAATAAAAATGATTGATCTGAAAAAAAAATGAAACTATTAATTAATAATTTTAACTGAACCTAAAATTTATTTACTTTTTATATTTTTTTGTTATTTCTTAGAAGATAAAATACGGATGGGCGTTGTACAGGAAAAGTGATGAGTTTTGTTTATTTATCTCATCCGATTCGAAGAATTACTGAAAAAAAAATTGGTTTTATGTTTCAAAATAAATAATTATTTAGTGTAACATACGTCCAACTGCTGTTGAAGAAGGTCTTTTCTGTTTGGAATTGTTTTACGCATGCTCAGTGCGATCGTCTGCATTATGGCTGGGTTTGTGAAAGCGTTGTTTCGAAGGCGAGTTTTTCCAGTCAGTGACTCGAGTAAAGTGGAGAAAACAAGCCAATCATTAACTCACCTTACAGTTGGTGGTCTAAGTGGAACTTTACCTTTGGTCATTTTATTCCTTACTTTTGGAGAAAATAATGGGGAAAACAACATATTGGATGTGTTTATTGCTGTCATCATAGCGTCTCTTTGCTCCCTTCTAACTTGTAAGTTAATATTAAATTTGAAAAAGTAATTTCAATTCATTTTGAATAAAATACTTACGTAACTTTTATTTCATCTAATAAGTGTAGCATTTTAGTTTGGCGTTTCTCCAGCCCTTTAAAAATATCTAGTTGAAAGTTTTATTATAATGTCTTTTTTAATCCCCTATAAAAATTATTTCTTTTTAATCTCTTTAAACCTTTGGCAATTAATAAAAAAATTCAATTTTCAGATTTTTGTTTCTGTGAATACAAATCACTTCTAAATCCCCAAACATCATTTTTATTCACTTGTTACCAAATCAGTGGGGAATTTCCAGCTTTTATAACCGGTTGGTGTCTCATACTCAACAAAGCATCAGCCATTGCAGCGTGTGCCAAAACGATTAGTGGCTCTGTTGATTATTCTAGTGGACACAATGTCCGAAATTGGATGATTGATGTATTTGGGTTACTCTCATATTCCTATCAACCACCGGATTTTCTAGGAGTATTCGCCTTTTTAATAATATTAGTGATTTTTCTAAGTATAAATTCAAGAACGAGTGCACTATTCATCAATTTGTTGAATGTGTTCGTCGTTTTTGGGTTAAGTGTTTTTTTCATAACTTTCGGTTCAATAAACTCGGATGGTGAAAAACTAATTTCTGATGAATGGGCTGTGGAAGTGAAGAGTGTTGTTGTGATACGTGTAGCATCAATTTCTGTGTGCATATTTTTCACGTCTGGTTTGATGGATGCGTGCGGTAGACCTATGTGGAGAGGCAAACCAGCAATGCCAATTGCTTCTGCCGTGTGCGTGATATCAACTTTAAGCACTTATGTGAGCGTCGCTTACGTTTTGTATCAGATGATACACAGCAGGTAATAAATTTCAGAGTTGAAAAGGGGTTTATTTTTCGGTTTGTTTTTATAAGAAAAATAAGGCGGTCCAAGATAAAACAAACCGATAACGCTCAGAAAGTTATAGTGAATTAAAACTTACGTTTTAATTTGTTTGCGCAACGATATTATTTATGTTATAAATTATAGTTACGATTTTAAAATTTGTTGCTGGAGTTTTCGTATACGCTAGTTATCATTACATGCAATAACGTGGTTGCCATTTTGACTCCTAACAGAAGACCCGAGCACAATTCGTTTGTTAAACAATTTCTGCTTAGCCGCAGACCAAACCCCAACTAACCATCGATTTCTACCATGTTTCGACAGTAATAAAATCCGAATAAAATTTTACAAAGACATAATAAAGATGAGAAAGCAAATTGGCAACCATTTGCAATACTCGGATGACGTGGCACTCTGATTGGATTTCACTGGATCTCTTCTGTTATAAAGTTATTAACTCACAAAATCGTAACTCGCATTTATAACATAAACATAAAGCTGTTGCACAAACACTAATTCGTAAAAAGGAGGAATTGAAGTGTTTTATAATAACGCCTTCTCCTTCTCCCTCACAAACAAAAAATAAATCCCTTTTGAATATTAATAAACCCAGAGTACATTTCCTTATTTTCAACCACAGGTCTTTAACACAAGGCGTACTCCTAATAGAAGCCTTTGAAGTGCGCGATGTCGATTGGGCAAGATATGTAATGTCAGCGACTATTTCTATCACTTTACTATTCTCCCTACTAACCGTTTACCAGTCAATGTGCACCTTAATTGAAGAAATGGCGTCAGAAGGACTTCTATTTCGCATTCTTCACACGTCCAACCAAAAGCAAACAAGGCTGCGCTCTTCTTTAACTTTAGCATTCCCAATAATTACAATAATATGTCTAGTCTCCCTAAACAACTTAATTGAATCACTGGCAATAAGTTACCTAATTGTAAGTGCATTAGTGCCTTTATACCTTCTGCATAATAGATACCAAATACCAGGAGACTCTTGGCAATACCTTTCAATGCCCACTAAAGAAGAACTTGACATTGAATTAACAGTACTGCCAAATGATGAGCAAATAACCATTGATTTATCACCATCTCCTACAAGAAGTTTCAACAACAATAATAAAAACAAAATGGAAATTCCTGAACTCTTTGATGGCGAGGAAAGTTCCGAGTCGGAAACAGACATTGATGAAATTGTTGAAGAATACAAAGAAAAAATCCATGTAGCAACTCTCACTAATTTAGATGGTGATTCATTGAAACGTGAACCAACATTAGCAACTGGTCGATGTGTGACTTTATGTTTATTCCTTGTGTGTCTTTTTACTCTGCCAGTTGAATCATTGATTACATCTGATTCTTGGTATTTTTGGGTTTTGGGATGTTTCTTGATCATTCTGTGTCTAATACTTTTAGCTATAATTAACCGAATGCCGGAAGTTCCACTTGGGAAAGTCCAATTTCGACTTCCATTGGTTTCTTTTACAGCTGGAATTACGCTAATTCTTAATTTGTGCCTTCTGGTAAATTTAATACGAAGAAATTGGATTTGGATGAGCGTTTACTTAATTGCAGGTAGTTTATTTACCTTTTAAAATGTAGTTATTGTTCTGAATAATATTTTTTTTTTGTGTTAGGTGGTGTAATTTACTTTGCTTATAGTTTTAGACACAGTTCTGTCAAACAAACAAATGGTGAAGCTGAGCAGTCTCGTCAACAAGTTCAGCTTCAACCTTTACCACGACCTTTTTTCTGGTCGAGTCAAGTACAAAATCAGAGGCGTGATGATGATAACAACAGAACATTTACACAAGTGGATACTATTTTAGTTAGGAGGTAGAAAGTGGAAAGGATTTTCCCCTTATTAACCAATCAATAAGTTGTACAGCAATAAGAATTGAAGTTAGTTAATTAATATTTATTCATTTTCCTTTACAAAAAATTTCGATCGTTAAACCTTTAAACCGGTAAAAAAATTTTTTGTGATGTTTCACTCAAATTTAATTACCGGTTTTAATGTGAAATTTTCTGTAAGGGTTAAAATGACTTAATTTCTAAATGTAATAGAAACGTTTATCTATCTCGTTTGTACATCTGTAATCAATTAAAAAAACTCAGCATTTATTACGAGATGCACAATAGTTCGTTGAAGAATCGATTCTTCAAGGATTAGTAAAGTAAAATTAAAGTAACATTGAAAAACAGTCAACAAATTTACCACTCATAACACATTTTTATTGCATAACTATGAAATAGTAGCAAAAATATCCATTGGAAAGTGACCAGGAACTAGACATTTCGGTTGGATTTTCGTTTATTTCTAACTAATCACAAAATAAAAAACATTTTTTACGGAATAAAAACGTAGAGAAAGTAAATTTGTACTGGGGTTAAATATAAATGATGAATAATTTTTATACTTATTGGGCATGATAAGGTTTCCCAGGTATATAAGGGCCACGTACGTACGAATGAGATGTATCAGGAGGCGACGCTTGAGATCCACTAGCTCCATACAATGAATTTGGTTGCATGATATAAGTTGGATTGCTCATCTGCGAAAACAAATATATTTTAGTAAAAAATTCCTTCAAAGGGTGAGCTCTATATTCTAAACTTACTTGCAACGAACGTTGTAGAGTCTGTGTTGTTGATCGATTAGAGGATTGATGAGCTAAATTTTGTTGCAAAGGAAATGCAGAAGAGACACTGAGTGGAGTGAAAGATGACGTCGTAGTCACTGGACTTGTCAAAGATAAACCCTGAGGGGAATTTGGTGGGTGGTTTCCTACGTATTGTACTTGAAGCGCTGACGAGTTAGCCAGTGAAGATGTTTGGGGAATAACCTGAAGCAAGACAATAGGTATGAAAAAGAAAATTCTGTTCCATATAATCAATCAAAGGTTTAATGACTTTCTCAATTCAGCATCTTGTGGGTTAAGTTACTAATAACCCCTAATATTTAACTATTACGGTCAAAATAGGGCGATGTCGCTTAGGCAGTTCTAACAATGGCCGCATATGTGGCGCGTCGGTACCGACGCGCCACCATTATTAGAAATGCGGCCATTATTAGAACTGCCCAAGCGATATCGCCCCATTAAAACTGCAACGTAGCAGTCTTCCTCAACATCTGAGTTGGCCCTACCCTTGCTTTATTAGAATGCAATTTTCCTTGCCTTGGGATTAGGGTTATGACCCGAACAGCTCCCAGAACGGTAAAGAAAGTCACTATTGATTGGATTGAGGACTAACTGGTTCTCCAACATTACCAAATTTCTTTGCCTACTTATAATCAATAAATTGCAATTACCTGAACGGCGTTCGATGGAATATATTGAACTGAAGGACCCAAATTATTTGGGTATTGATTACCAAGAGTTCCAGTTGGACCTATCTGAATCTAAAACATAAAAATTCTGTTTAGCAACAAATATTTCCCGTGTCAATTTCCCCGATTACTTGAAGTCGTTGTTTTTCGCGTTCACGTTGCTCATCTTCATGCTGCCTTTTGTAATTCGCATTGGCATCGTCTTGAAGTTTTCTCGACCAAGAATCCTGGGCCTAGATAATTTAACTCAAACTCAATTAAAGTGTTCCAAAAAAAGTAATTATTAAACATTTCTAACATCATCTCTTCGATTGACCGAGGAATTTCTTCCGTCGGAACACTGACTCACTCTTTGCATTTGATTAGGAGGCGACAAAAGTTTCGCTGAATTTAAAGAACTGGTAGACAGTGGCGCATTACAAGAAACACCTCCGATTGCTCCTTTCGCTGCTTCTTCGTTTTCAGATGTGCCCTGAGACTGGGTACAAGCGGCCATATGTTGCGGCCAATGTGCCTAGATATTACAGAATTTTTTTTTAATTGAAATTGCAAGGAATTTTTTCTTACCGATTGGCATGAAAAATCACAATAACTCGTATTCCAGCAGCAATAAAATATGGCATCTTTACCACAATTGGCACACTATAAAAGTTAAATTAAAAAACCGCATTAAGTTTTTCAGCAATCAAAAAATGTTATTTTTTAAATTACCCATTGCTTCTTTTTCGTATCATCAATTGCTTTTTGTTTCTCAATCTCACACTGACGCTTCAACTCAGCTAAAGCTCTCAACTTCTCCGATTCCATACTAGCCCTCATCTCCAGTAAAATCAAATCTGCATTATGTTTTATTTCAGCCAACTCCTGTTGATGTCTCCACTGCAATTTCTCGATTTCCAATTGCAGTGTTTTCACTTTCGCTTCCAAATTTCCCGAACTTGCCATGTCACGAAACATCTCTTCGACAGTACCCCTCATAAAATCCATCATCTAAACACATTTTAAATGAATGTTTAAGTTTATCAGCAAAAAAACACTTATTTACTAAAACCCTTACAACATATCTAGCTTAAAATAATTTTTTTTTTAAGTTTAAATTTTGTTTAGTAAAGGACAAAAACTGACTGGTTTTCTCTCCTCCACGTACCTTGCGCGAATACTTGTTCATGTCACAGCCTGGACCGGGACTAGAGGGGGGTGCCATCTGAGCCATGCCTTTAGTAGTGACAAGGGTATGGGGCTGCATGGCAGACATGGACATGGGAAGAGTCTATAATAATCAGGACACAAAAAAATTCATCCCAAAAAAAAAAAGAAAAAAAGAAAAAATTCAAGGAATGTTATTTCGTCATGTAATCCAGGCTGTGAGAGAATTTTTCTCCTCTTAATATTACTTCTTACATGAGTAAATGAAGTTGAGCTGCCGTATGCTGTTTCATTTCCCGAGTTATTTGTTTGCAACGTAGACGCCATCACCGGCTCTGAAATTTTTTAAAAAACCATTTTTATTACGATTTTATGATTATTAAGTATTAAAATTACTCTGTCGAGCTGTTTCGAGCGTTGCAGACCGGGAACGTGTTTTCCGTGATTTTTTTTCTTCTACAGGGTCAGGGTTACCCTTCCATCGACTGTTTTTGGGTGGCACACCATACACGCTGACTTTAAACGGGCCTCCTGGTTTGTTCTTCTCATCTGCCTTCAAATCTATTATTAAATCGCCATCATCACTGCATTCCATGTCCAAATCTGTTCTTTCAATCTCTTGATTATCAGCGACGTTTTCACGTTCTAAATATTTTGGAATTTTCTTTGAATCGTTCACTAGAATTAAAGCATTAATTATTTACACCGATTTTTACAGACAGTAAAATATACCGTTATCATTAGTGTCGTCATTGTGTTCCACAGAAAGACTCAACGAACTCGAACCCTCCAATTGTTTCCCGTTCTCTTCATCGCTACTTTCGTCCGCAGGTAAAACCTCATCCTCTATCTCATCAATGCCCAATTTTGCTTTACACGATTCGATAGTTCGGTCTAATTTCTGAGCGAAGGCACTGTCTTTCTTAGGTGAACTAATCTTCACCTGTTCCAAGTCATTCATTTGTGTAGTGCTACTGACTTCACACGTCTCGCTGCTTCTGTTATTACCAACTTCCTCTTTATCGTCAGTTGGAGTCGTTACATTGATCTCTGTCTTTGGTTCGACTTTTTCTTCATCGACTTTTTCTTCATCGACTTCGTCATCGCTTTTATCTGCTGAGTGTTCTCTTAATAAATCAATGGCTGATTCTACTTTTTTAATTCCTAATTCAGGTCCGGCTAGCGAGTCGGTACCAGGATTTTGTAAGGTTAATATTTCGTTTGGTTTTACCTGATCTGAGAAAGCAAATAAAATGTTATTTATTCTATCATTAGTTTTAATTTTTAATATAAACCTGATAGTTCAACGCTTTTCTCGACTGAATTACGAGCAGTGTTTTCAATTCGGATTCGTTCAGTTTGCAATTCAATGACCACCTGTTCCATTTCTTTACCGTACTGTAACACAACATATATTTATCAATACATTTTGAATTTTTTTTTAAATTTCTAATTAAAACCTGTGGTAAAAATGTTTTAATATGCGACGCGAGATCATCAGGGTTTAAAGGTGTTCGAAACGGAGCGTACTGAAATGGACCAAAGCGGTCACGCAATCGTTGAATATGTAATTCCAATTCTTCCATTGATTGCTCAAAGCTGCCCTTCTTTTTATTTTTAGTGGCAGTTGGAATATCTCGACATAACAAAAAACACTGATTTACCGGAATCCAAGCTCTAATATTTTAAAAATAAGTAAATTTAAAAGTGTTCATTAAACTTTTATTGGGTATAATACCTGTCATGAGCACCAAAAAATCTAACGTCGACATTATTATCAATGACTTGCATCGCTTTTGCTGGCCAATAAGGAAAACCTTTCAATTTCGCCCAAACAAGTGGATGGGGCTCACGCTATTCATTTAATATAAATTATTAATTTGTGATAAAGTTACTGCTAATTAAATTCTTACGCAAGGATCACAAAACCAGTTATCTTTACTGGTGTAGGAATTTAGGTAGCAATAAGGGCACACTTCAATCTCGTTCATTTCGAATCTGCAAACTTTGACGATCGATTTGGCACTTGATGTGAGTCTATGTTGATCTGGAATTAAATATTAAAAATTACTTAAAGTTTCAATAAGGTATTAAAAAAAAAAAAAAATCTCTTACATCCATTAAATATGATACAATTATGTAAAATCCACTTCGTGTCGGATAAAAGTGATTCCGTACAACCGTACATTTTATTACGAATGTTCTAAAATGACATTTAATATAAGAATATAGTAACATTGAAAGTCAACTTAGCTAAAAAACGGAAAAAAACTGCAGTTAAATGAACCAAAGTATTTATCACTGCAGTAATCTTCCAGTTTCGCAACTGAATAACAAATATAATGACCCAAATTACTTTTTCTAACGTACTAAGATCCATGGGTTGATATACAAAATCAGCATAACTTGGAAATTCTTCGAGAGATACTGGTTTAAGAAAAGCTTCGTCCTAATTAAATAAAAAAATTAAATTTTCTTTGGAATTTTATAAAAAATTTATAAATTGAAATTACCCCTGCATTTTTCATGCGATTAAGCGCGAACCTCAACAAAGAGCACAACTGGTCAAAACTGATCATTTTCATAGCTCTTGATCTCGTATCTATATTCTCAGCATTGAGAACGACTTTACATTCGGCACAAACCCATTCTTCCGCTTGTATGAAATCAACGCCTAGACATCGTGTGTGATAAACTCGCGGGCATGCACTGCATTTAAAAACCTTTCCTTCTCGATGACATAACCAACAGTAAGCATCGCAGTTAGTGAACACCTATTCCGAATAATTTTTATTAATTGACGCAAATTTTAAAGTCATATCGATTATCAAATACTTGTCCTTCTCCTTTCTTTCTCCGTTTGACAGGCGATGGCGTGTTTGGTTGACTGGATTGCCCCCCATTCGTTTGTAATGTATTAGCTCCCGCTCGTTTTTTGCTAGCGGTTGGTTCTAAGTAAAAAATTTTTGCGTTTAAATACATGACGGACTTGCAAGAAAATAAATATTAAGCCTTACGACGTTTGTTTGTTGGAAGCGCCGCTGACTGTTGAAGATCCATTGTTACATTGATTTGAATCTGTCACTTGTTTTAATGGCTGGTGAATTTTGATTAATTAAATAGATTTCATTAAATCAGTGCTGACAAAATTCATGGAGAGCTGAGCATGTTGATGGTACGCTATGGGTTTGTAAAAGAAACTTAAATTATTTGTTCGCTCTCGTTTTATTAATTTTTTTCTTTAAAATTACCTTTTGTAAGAAATAATTTGATGTAGGTTTGTTGGGCATAACGTAATTACCCGTTTGTTGAATGATCAAAATGGAAGAGCGGCTTGAGGCACCATTCACAACGAGCGTCATCTAGCTTGAGTGCAGTGAATTACCGATAGAGGGTACTGCAATTGTAGTGCGAAGGCGGCTAATTCGAACTGCCCAACCAAATTTGCCAAAATTTGCGGTATTAAGTGATCTTTTAAAACCATTTTACCACAATCATTTTATTTAACGGAATTCTTAATTTTACGAGTGCGACAATAAATTAAAAAATTATTGCAATTCTTTAAGATTAAAAATACTGACAATCCCAAAAAGAATGCAACAAGAGATCCAATATCACAAACCAATTTTGAAATGGGTAGTTGTCTTTCTTGTTTAAATATTTCATAATTATTACTTTCTAACAAAAACCTCGCTAATATTAAATTCCCATAACTTATCACGACTTCTATTGATGGGATGTAAATAGTCTCAATGCATGTTGGTAAACATTCGCAGTCTTCAAAAGAGTTATTTGTGAACGCTGTCAAATACGCTGTTCTGACGGATTTAACTTCATTTGATGTCTTACAGAGAGGGATGCCCGAAAGTTTCATATGCGGCAACCTGATAAAAAATAATGATTAAAGACGAAACACTACTATTCATATTATATTTTTTTGTCGTTTTACTCTGACCTGCATTTTGCTTTTTTCTGTGTAAATCGTTTAGTTTTACACTCTTCTTTGCATTTTTTGTTTCCGGCCAAAGTATCGCATGGATTTGTTGGTGTGTTCAATCTCATTACCTAAAAACAAATAAATTTATTCGTAAGCAGGACGAGTGATATGGATGATAATATAAGCCAATCTTACCTGTTGCTTCACAAATTTCATTTGAAAAAGCCCTACGGCATTAACATCAAACGAATTGGTAAGGTATGTGTTGTAGTCAATATTTCCTTCTTTTAATAAGAATATCTAACAGAATCATAAAAGTTTGTTTTGCAAGAACAGCAGGACCAATGGTAATTTATTTCAGGATATAAACATCCAAAAAACTACTTCACACGACAATTGATAGTACCTTCCATTTGTATAATTGATTACAGTCTCCATCCGGGAGAATCCGCGCCAAAAACACCGAAGAGGTTACGGGATTGTACATTACTTCATCTGAAAGATACAATTTCAAATGCACTGCTTTAAAACCAAAAGTTAAATTTGCTTTGATATGTATAAACCATTTTAACTGCAGTTGGTGCAAGCCATTGTAAGGATCTCATGTGTCAAAAAATTTTCAAATTTAATTAATTACTTATGTACTTGTACTTCTGTTTACCCAATTTTGTCACCCTTTGTTCACGTAATGTTTATTACTTCGATTCATATTACTTCTAATGAATAAACTATAAGTTTATTCACTTCTGTTAGAAGTAAACACAGTTAGGCCGCAATTGGTCTGTTGTATTTCAGCATTACTTAAAACTAAACGTTTAAATACATAATTACCAAATGTAAGTTTCATGCAGTCTCCAAAGATTGTCGGATAAACGGATAAATTTGGAGTCCGAAATTCTACAAAATCAATTGGCATGCCAATCTATAATGAAATTTCAAATAAAATCTTTCACAAATGAGATAATAAAGATTTTTCACTATTGTATTAAGCAGTAGAAGAAAAAGAAAAATAAAGCTTGCCGCTTGCGTTAGCTGAGGTCATACGCAGCGAGAGCAAAACCAATCACAAGAATGCAAAGAAGCAGCTGAGTTGCCAGTTTTACAGTGCACTGCCTGTTATGACACCCAAACGGCACCTTTTTTGTAATTCTTGCAAAATTGTTAATTAAACAAAATTGTTAATTAAACACATTAGTACCAGAAGTAAATAAAGGGGGAAGTAAAAAAAATATTGACATCCAATTAAATACAAGGGGTATAACTATTTCATGTCTAAAAAAACCAAAATACTCTTAATCCATACACCCGCTCCCGCTAAAAAAAGCTCATAGCTACAGTACACAAAACGTAAAACCTAAGGTAAAACAAATTAACAGTAGATGAGAATAAATAGCAACAAAACTGAGTAAAATACCTCGTCCAACAATCTGTAAGGTTCTATATCCATCATTGAAGTCCAATATTTTTCTGGATTGTGTTTGAAAGTGGGTGACATATCGAGTAGATCGTCTGTGTCCACATCTGTTGTGCATTCAACATTCAAGTTTAATCTGTCTTTCAAGTCTTTTTTAGCATTATAGATATCTTCCGATTCACTACATATAACTAAAGTTGGCATATTTAGAAAGTTATCTTCTATAACTTCAATAGTTGTGTAAGTGGGATAAATGTAGTAAAACGAAATTTTCAAGTACATAGTACAGAGACAAATACAGAAGGAAATTCCAATAATTAACTTCTTTAAAAACTTATCTGAAACCGAAACATCAGTCTTTTGGGTAAGAAATGTCTGCTTCTTAGATAAAATAGCTTTAACTTTATCAACTATTCTATTGTGCCCGTAACGTTGAAAAAACATACGTTTTTTATAACGTTTCTGTATAGAACAAAAGCCTAAGTCGACTAGAGAAAGGCATGACAATCCAACATAAAACCCCAAAAAGCCTCCAATATCGCAAAAGAGTGATATAACATCATAATAGAAATATTCACTAAGAATTTGAATATCGTCACTAATGGTGTGAATGGTGTAAGAGTGAATGGTAAAAACGGGTTTCCCTCCACCACCATGAATACTATTAAAACGTGAAATGGTTATCGTTCTTTCGCATTCTCTAGGACAGTCACAATCATAATGAGGGTTAATCTTCTTCCGAATGACAGCCATTCACTCCAAAGCATCGCAAGTTTGCTGATTTGCCAGGCACTCATTATCATATCTTTTAGACATAAATGGAAATCTGAAAATAGTCATTTAATTATTGGTTATTCCAACAACAATCACAAAGACATTAGGATTACTGGCATGTCACTGAATCCCTAGTTAGTTTCTCAAAACAGTTATAATGGCATTGATCCATTGCTTGTACACTTGTGCAAGGATTGCCTTTTGTGTTTAAAAATTTATACTACAAAAATTGAAAAATTAGAGAAAGTAAAACCAAAAAAAAAAAAAAATCTAATGTACTTTCCTGTAGGTCAAGGCATATTCACCAGTTGAACCCCAAAATGCGAATTGTAAATTGTCCATAACTAAAAATACGTTATTTATTCCCGCAGCTGCGAAGTACACCTGTTGGATTAAACAATTATCAAAACTAGAAATTTTAATTTTCAGATTACAAACCAGGGTCGCTAGGGGACGACCCGGTCTCTTGGATTTTACCAATAGCTCAATTTTAGCTGTAGAATCCCACTGCAAACCTTGAACTATATATAACAACAAACAAATTGATAATAAAACTTTAACTTAAAAACTTGGCTTTATACTTACCCGCAGTCATTTTAATTGTTCCACCAAACAATGTTGCCAACGTCGTTATTTTAATTTTAGTTTTACTTATTTCAGTTCCCTATAACAGAAAGCAAATAGGATTAAAAGAATTTCTAAGAAATGATACTTGCCGAATTACCTGTTTGAAGACAACATATTCAAGTTGCTTGGTTGAATTTGATAACCTCCACACATCAAATACACTCGAATGTTTGTCCTTTTTGAATTTGGGGAGAACACCACCACAAACTGCAATTATTTTTAAATTTAAATGTGAAATTTCTCGCCTACACTTATTTAAAAAGAATTTATACCATCATAATTTTCATTTTCATTCTCAATATTTTCAGCCGAATCATCCGTTTCAAATACATGTACAAAAATTGCGGGAAAATCCTGTCTATTATCAACAATATTCGCTCAAACTTTAACCGGTTTTTCCAAGTAGTGAACTATTTTATCGCAAACTTGGAAAGTTAAACATGAAAATGCAGCTACAAGAATTGATATCCACAAAAGTCGATGAAAAAAAGAATTTTTTTTTTCAAACACCTCACTAAGTCCAGGAATCAAAGAAGAAACGCGTACATCAGTATTATTGTAATCTTTTACAATTTTCGCAATACGGCTTCTAGTTCTTTGAAGCATTTTTAAACTCCAGTTAAGAAGGTCCGGGGAACCGCAGTTAATACAAAACTTTTCTGCTCTATCGTAATAAACCCTATGACAGAGGCTATGAATCTATTGTATCCAGGATTCCAAGTTAAATATTTTGAACGGTCAATATGACACAGCCGTAATGACACAGTCAATAGCAATTAAATTGGAGAAAATGTTATTTTCTTAGAAAGTTATAAAAAAAAACCCAATTCAATTCATTTAGAAAAACACGCACTGTTAAAAAGATTGATCGGTTGTACATAGAAGAGGCAGGGCGGCGTTCTTAGCAGTTTGGCGACCCTACGCGGTTCAGAAATGTAAGGTCCCAGATGGGAAGAAAATAGCAAGGAACGCCGTCCTGAAAGAGGACCGTTAAGTCACTTCACCGAGGTGAAGTTATTTAATGTCTAACCATAGGACAATTATTCAACGTTCAACGCCTCGTATTCCCCACAAATAAAAATTAGGTTTCTTCTCAGACAAAACGAGCCCGTTACAATCCGTTTCACTTTCACACCAATACTCTCTGCCCTAAGAATACGTAACAATTTTTGGATCAACATTGAACACACAAAATTGCCACTCTCTGCTGTCAAATAAAAAAAGTTTGCTCCCAAGTCATTTTAGCGTACGGTACATAGTTTTGTACTGCATATCTTACTTAGGAAAGGAAAATACAACACAAGATTGTAATGAGTAATTAATAACATTTACAATTACTGTTTGCGGGGATAATCAAAGACGTATGTACCTCTCGCTTTAAGCATATACCAAATAAGCGTCTTTTTGGGCAAATTAGGGTTTTCAATCTGTTATTTGGTTCGAACATATGAATACTTTAATAACCTAAAAGTATAACAACACAACAAGTAGACCTACATTACACTTGCACCTGTTTAGGGATAATTACCGTACCGTAACCTAGTTTTAAAATTCAACAGATCCAACATTACAAACCGATTTCGGCACGAAAAACTATTACTTTCAATCGAATGAAACCTCGCTAACATCATGAGCATAAGTATTTTTATTGAAGGGATATATATAGTCCCAATCAATGCAACCTGGCATCAAGTTCTAACGGAATTAACTTCTTTTGACGTACAAACAGTAACGTACCGTAAGGAATTTTCTAAAAATACTACATTTGACAGTTTAATAGCAAAATAAATACTAAAAGTTTTACCCTGACCTGATACGTATTCTTGCCTGCATATCGTACTCTAGGTTTGTCATATTGAAACCTTTTGTGAAAATTAGAATTGTAATGCAAATTAACGAAATACACTTTAAAAATTAATCAAACACCTTAAGCGGCTAAAACATTATTAAGGTTAACTCTGGATAGTCTGAATGTGGTGAAACCATATTTTAGCACTTACCTTTTATCGTAACCATTTCGCGTGACCTCAATACAACTTCTAAGGTCAAAGGCCAAGTCTGATGTCTGTAAAAATAGATTTCGCAATAAGTTATAATTTACTACCCTATATCGTAATCAATCAATATTACCTCAAGACGAAAACGCTCTATTTAATTTCAAACAAATGTTATTTTTTCTTTATTAAAAATACTCATCCACACGGTAATTGTAGTGCGAAGGAGGCTAATTCGAACTGCCCAACCAAAGTTGCTAAAATTCGCGGTACAAGAATAGAAGTGATCTTTTAAAACCATTTTACCCCTCTATCATTTTATTTAACTGAATTCTTAATTTTACGAGTGCGACAATAAATTAAAAAATTATTGCAATTCTTTAAGATTAAAAGTACTGACAATCCCAGAAAGAATGCAACAAGAGATCCAATATCACAAACCAATTTTGAAATGGGTAGTTGTCTTTCTTGTTTAAATATTTCATAACTATTACTTTCTAACAAAAACCTCGCTACTACGAAACCTATATAACTTATCGCAACTTCTATTGATGGGATGAAAATAGTCTCAATGCATGGTGGTAAACATTTGCAGTCTTCACAAGAGTTATTTGTGAACGCTGTCAAATATGCGGTTCTGACGGATTTAACTTCTTTTGATGTCTTACAGAGAGGAATGCCCGAAATTTTCATATGCGGCAACCTGATAAATAATAATGATTAAAGACAAAAACCTACTATCATATTATATGTTTGTTGTTTTACTCTGACCTGCATTTTACTTTTTTCTGTGTAAATCGTTTAATTTTACACTCTTCTTTGCATTTTTTGTTGCTGGTCAAAGTATCGCATGGATTTGTTGGTGTGTTCAATCTCATTACCTAAAAGCAAATAAATTTATTCGTAAGCAGGACCAGTGATATGGATGATAATATAAGCCAATCTTACCTGTTGCTTCACAAATTTCATTTGAAAAATGTTTACATTTCCATAAAACGAATTGGTAAGGTATGTATTGTAATCAACATTTCCTTCGTCTAAAAAGAATACCTAATAGACATCACAAGAAACAACAAGAACAAATGGTAATTTATTTCAGGAGTATGTAAACATCCTTCCACATGACAATTGATAGTACCTTCCATTTGTATAATTGATTACAGTCTCCATCCGTGAGATCCCGCGCCAAAAACACCGCAGAGGTTACGGGATTGTACTTCACTTCATCTGAAAAATACAATTTCAAATTCACTGCTTTAAAGCCAAAACTTTCTTCAATTTCAGTTAAAGTTAAATTTGCTTTAACATGTATTCAATACACTATTTTAACCCTGCAGTTGGTGCAAGCCATTCTAAGGATCTCAAGTGTCCAAGGATTTCCAAATTTAATTAATTACTTTATTTACTTCTGTTTACCCAATTTTGTCACCGTTTGTTCACATAATGCCTTTGTTACTTGGATTCATTAGAAGTAAACGCAATTACCAAATATAAGTTTCATGCAGTCCCCAAACATTGTCGGATAAACGGATAAATTTGCAGTCCGAAATTCTAGAAAATCAGTTGGTACGTCGACCTACAATTTCAAATAAAACCTTTCAAAAATGAGAAAATAGTGTGTTGTTTTAAGCAGTAGAAGAAGAAAACGTAAAATCTACGGTAAAACAAATTAACAGTAGATGAGAATAAATAGCAAAAAAACTGAATAAAATACCCCTTCCAACAATCTGTAAGGTTCGATATCCATCATTGAAGTCCAATATTTTTCTGGATTGTGTTTGAAAGTGGGTGACATATCGAGTAGATCGTCTGTATCCACATCTGTTGTGCATTCAACATTCAAGTTTAATCTGTCTTTCAAGTCTTTTTTAGCATTATAGATATCTTCCGATTCACTACATATAACTAAAGGTGGCATATTTAGAACGTTCTCTTCTATAACTTCAATAGTTGTGTAAGTGGGATAAATGTAGTAAAACGAAATTTTCAAGTACATAGTATAGAGACAAATACAGAAGGAAATTCCAATAATTAACTTCTTTAAAAACATAACTGAAACCGAAACATTAGTCGTTTGGGTAAAAAATGTCTGCTTCTTAGATAAAATAGCTTTAACTTTATCAGCTATTCTATTGTCCCCGTAACGTTGAAAAAACATACGTTTTTTATAACGTTTCTGTATAAAACAAAAGCCTAAGTCGACTAGAGAAAGGCATGACAATCCAACATAAAAACCCAAAAAGCCTCCAATATCGCAGAAAAGAGATGTAATATCATAATAGAAATATTCACTAAGAATTTGAATATCGTCACTAATAGGGTAAATGGTGAAAACGGGTTTCTCTCCAAGAAAAATACTATTAAAATATGAAATGGTCATCGTTCTTTCGCACTCTCTAGGGCAGAAACAATCATAATGAGGGTTAATCTTGTTCCGAATGACAGCCATTTCCTCCAAAGAATCGCAAGTTTGCTGATTTGCCGGGCACTCATTATCATATCTTTTAGTCATAAATGGCAATCTGAAAATAGGCTAGGCATTTAATTATTGGTTGTTCCAACAACTATCACAAAGACATTAGGACTACTGGCATGTCACTGAATCCCTAGTTAGTTTCTCAAAACGGTTATAATGGCATTGATCCATCGCTTCTACACTTGTGCAAGGATTGCCTTTTTTGTTTAGAAATTTATACTAAAAAAAATTGAAATATTAGAGAAAGTAAAGCCAAAAAAAAAAATTCTAATATGTCTTACTTTCCTGACGGTCAAGGCAAATTCACCAGTTGAACCCGTAAATGCATATTGGAAATTGTCCACAACTAAAAATACGTTATTTATTCCCGCAGCTGCGAAGTACACCTGTTGGATTAAACAATTATCAAAACTAGAAATTTTAATTTTCAGATTACAAACCAGGGTCGCTAGGGGACGACCCGGTCTCTTGGATTTTACCAATAGCTCAATTTTAGCTGTAGAATCCCACTGCAAACCTTGAACTATATATAACAACAAACAAATTGATAATAAAACTTTAACTTAAAAACTTGGCTTTATACTTACCCGCAGTCATTTTAATTGTTTCACCAAACAATGTTGCCAACGTCGTTATTTTAATTTTAGTTTTACTTATTTCAGTTCCCTACAACAGAAAGCAAATAGGATTAAAAGAATTTCTAAAAGAAATGATACTTGACAAATTACCTGTTTGAAGACAACATATTCAAGTTGCTTGGTTGAATTTGATAGTCTCCACACATCAAATATACTGGAACGTTTGTCCTTTCTGAAACTGGGGATGACACCACAAACTGCAATTATTAAAATATTAAATATATATGTGAAATTTCTCGCCTACACTTATTTAAAAAGAATATATACCATCAAATTTTTCATTTTCATTCTCCATATTTTCAAGCCAATCATCCGTTTCAAATACATGAACAAAAATTGCGGGAAAATCATGTCTATTATCAACAAAATCCGCTCTAACTTTAACCGGTTTTTCCAAGTAGTGAACTATTTTATCGCAAACTTGGAAAGTTAAACATGAAAATGCAGCTACAAGAATTGATATCCACAAAAGTCGATGCAAAAAAGAATTTTTTTTTTCAAATATTTCACTAAGTCCAGGAATCAAAGAAGAAATGCGTACTTCAGTGTTATTGTAATCTTCTACAATTTTCGCAATACGCCTTCTAGTTCTTTGAAACATTTTTAAACTGCAGTTAAGAATGTTCGTGGAACCGTAGTAAAATTAAAAATTTTCTGCTGTATCGTAATAACACTCTGACAAGGCTGTAAATCTATTGTAACCAGGATTCCAAATTAAATATTTTGAACGGTCAATAATGCACAGACGTACTTAACAATCGACAGCAATTAAATTGGATGGAGAAAATGTTATTACCTTAGAATGTTGTAAAAAAAAAACAACGACAATTTATATTAAAAAAAAAAACACGCACTGTTATAAAGATTGATCGGTTGTAAATAGAAGAGGCAGGGCCGTTCTTTGCAGTTTGGTGCTCTACGCGGTTCAGAAATTGAGGCACCAGATGAGAAGAAAATAGTACGGAACAGTCCTGAGGTAGGTGAAATCTACGTCTATAACCGTAGGACGTTATTCAATGTCTCGCATTACACACAAATAAAAACAGTGGGTTTCTTCTGAGACAATCCGTTTCTCACCAAACTCTCTGCCCTAATACGTAAAAATTTTTGGATCAACATTAAAGTCAATTACAAAATTTCACTCACATTAAGGGAGTGCAGAACGCTGTGCATTTTGGAAATGAAAGTAAGGAAGAAGTATTGATCTCATACATATAATTGTCACGTAGACGTAAGACAAAGTTGCCACTCTCCTGTCAAATAAAAAAATTCCAAGTCATTTTTGCGTAGGTACGGTACGTCGATGTAACGTAGTTTTGTACTGCATATCTTACCTTAGGAAGGGAAATATAATACAAGTGAGTATTTCAGTAACAACATTTACGATTACTGTTTGCGAGCATAATCAATAGACTACGTACCTCTCGCTCCAAGCACTATATATACCAAGTGTCCGGGTTACGACAAAATACAGGGTAGTTTGCTATCTTATACCTTGCATTTTGTCGTAGCCCAAAGAATAAGCGCCTTTTTGGCCAAACTAGGGCTTTTGTTTGCAATCTGTTATTTGGTTCGATCATACTCTAATACTCTAATAACTAAAGCGTAACAAAACAACAAGTAGGCCCTTACATTACACTGTTTACCTGTTTAGGGGATTACCGTACGGTAACCTAGTTTTAAAATTCAACATTACAAATCGATACTCTTTGGCACGAAAATCATTACTTTCAATTGAATGAAAGCTCGCTAACATCACGAGCAAAGTATTTCTATTGAAGGGGTTTAGCTAGTATCAATGCAACCTGGCACGAAGTTCTAACGGATTTGACTTCTTTTGACGATTTACAAAGAGTAACGTAGGGAATTTTCTTATCAGGCCATCTTTCTGGAATTACACATTTGACTCAGTTTAATTGTACGATAAATACTAAAAGTTTTACCCTGACTTGCCTTTTACGTTTTCCTATACGTGTACATCGTACACTAGTTTTGTCATTTGGCAACCTTTTGTAAAAACTAAAAAATTTTCTGTCCCTAAAGTGAAATAAGCTATTACCAGACAGTCATTGTGTTAACTGAAAATTTAACGATAATACGTACTCTTAATTATCTACCTGCAATAGCTTACAATCTCATTAGATAATAATTTTTACCGGCAAAACTAGTATAATGATATCCGCCATTTCTTATTCGGAAAAAAAATAAAGACAACGTGACGTTTGAGGCATAATCACCGATGCAAATTAACGAAATACATTTTTAAAAAATTAATCAAACATCTTAAGCGGCCAAAACATTATTAAGGTTAACTCTGGATAGCCTGAATGTGGTGAAACCATATTTAGCACTTCTTACCTTTTTTCATAACCATTTCGCATGGCCTCAATACATCTTCTAAGGTCAAGGCCAAGTCTCGTGTCTGTAAAAATAGGCACAAGGGGCGTAACGGATTTGACATCCAAGTTATAATTTACTGCCCAATATCGTAATCAATCAAAATTACCTCAAGAGGAAAACGCTCTATTTAATTTCAAACAAATATTATATTTTCTTAATTAAAAATACCCATCCAACCTTTATCTTGAAATATTCGCCATCTGGTGGCAACGTTAAGAACAAATTGCAGCCAATGACCAGCAAATGGTCATTGACTTTTCTTTCTTCACAAAAGAGTTACCTTCTCGAGTAATACGACCGGAACATTAAAGTTTCACTCTTTTAAGTGGGAAGGAAAGAAACTTTTTTTTATTACATCACTTGATCAAGAAAAAGATATTTTCTTACTTCGTTTCCTACAAATTGAGACATGTTAGTAAATAAAATAATAATAAATCAAAGTTTCTTGGGAATTGACCTTATTATTTTAAAAATTCGTATTTATACTTGTGATTTTTATGCTAATCTCTTTGGCGCCAAGAAGACGCACCCCACCTGGGTATAACTACAGAGTCAAGGATATGACGCCATTGTTACCTCATTGATTTTCAATTATGATAACAATGATTATAGTAAAAAGTAAATTGAAAATCAAATTGTTTCTTGATATTTGATATCAGAAGATTATCAATCATTTTCAATTTATAATTTATGAGTTAGTTATAAATAATAAAAGTTTTATTTAGACACTAAAATTACCTTAACTTGATAATCGTTCCAGTATAAAAATTTATAAATATTTGTAAAATTTTTCAACACCATTTTTTTCCTGCATTTTTCGAAAGGAAAAATAGATTAATAAAAAAAATTTGATGACGTCATTTTCACCTTATTACCTTATTGTTTATCAACTAAAGATGTGGTCAAAAAATAAATACCAAAAAACCTGTAACAGAAAAAAGTAATAAAAATCAGTGTGACAACTCATTCAAATTCAAATATCTTCCAACCTACAAACCTAGTTGACACTTCAAACCTCCGTACTCTTCCTACACAATAAGAATAAACACACAATCGAGTTGCGTTGGGGAAAAATTGTAACAACAATTTGTCATACTCTTTTGACTTGCATTGTAACAGCAACATTTCTTTGTACATTCATGAACCTAGAAAAATAAAATAATTCTATTATACATTTTTTTTTTCTTCTAGAGTGTGACGTACTTTAATATCCCCACCCACATCGTAAACATCCCCGAAACGTCTCTTGGGTCAAAGGAAGTTTCACAACCAATGAAAGGGAAAAGTCAGAGCAAGAGTACAAGAGGGCAGAATAAACAATTCGTGGAAGAAGGATAAGAATCTGTTTGGCACAATTTTCAAATGAACCTTGCGAACAATGTTGTTTCTCTATTAAAGGGATAATAACCATTTCAGCGTAAAAATTTATTCAGCCTTGAGCGCTTCTTCATCTCATTGCCATTTTGACAGGAAATTGTTGACAAAGCGGAAGATATGGAAAATCTTCTTTATTTACACCCTTGAAAACAAGGACGTTGAAGATCCTCTATGAAGGGAGCGGGCGGCTTCACTCGAACGCATCTTCACAACAGTAAATGTGTTTAAAAAATCGTTTAGGAAATGTGCAATTATCCTCATTTTTATTGTTTCGCATTCTTTTCTCAAGAAAGGTCTTTGTGAAGAGTTTGGGATTTGGAAAAAAATTTTTAAGTGGTTTTTAATTTCTGTGAAATTTACTCATTTTTAATCGATATGATCAGACAAGTCCATAATCTGGACGTTTTCTGATCATCAAAGATGACCAAAAACTACAAAATGTTTAATAAAGTTATGATTGATTAGTTTTTTAATTATAAAATTATAAACTAATTAAAAAAAAAAACAATCTTTAACGGTTTAGAATTTAAAAAACGAAATTGAAAACAAAATAATGGGTCAAAATCTTAATTTTTAATTTTAAAAAGTGAAGATAAAAGTGAAGGGTCACCTGAAGATGAACCCCTGCTGCACCTGCAGCGGAGAAACACGTAACTTGCCCTTGGGGCAGTTAAAACCACGTGACTTCTCAGCCATATAAAACTGGTCTTGAGAGTGGCAGGTGGGCACGTTAAAAGAAACTCGTTTTTGGACAATATCCACGACGTGTCTCCTAATTATCAACAATTTTGGGATAAGACGAGGGATATTAAGGGGACGGTAACTTAAACAGGTGAGTGTATTTTTATAGCTATTTCGCAAGTTACTTGGTGCAATCAACGTGTCGTAACAATGGGATAAGATGTACCAAGGGATGAACGATGTTTCTTTTAAATTTTCGTGATGGGGGTTGAAGTGATCAAAATGAATTTAAGTGTTTTTTAAAGAATTTTTCATGAATTTATCTAGATGAAGAGAAAATATTGTTGTGTAATCGTGAAAGGATAAATGTGAAGGGCAATGAAAGTGAAATGCTCGCCGTAGGGCAAAGAGGTGCGAATGGTATGGAAGAATTTCTTTTTTTAAGTCATGTGACTTTTGGTCCAGGACGTAATATCGAAAAATGATTTGACCTTTGAAAGTTCAGATTATTCACCTACGGTTTTTTTATCCTTTTTTGTTTTGTTAAGAGGAAGGGTAGCCCGCCCCCTTCACAATGCAAGGTTGTAGGTGTAGGAGAAGTTTTGGTTAATTCAACTTGGACTTTTGGTTAGTACAATAAAGAGATTTTTAGATTTTTTTCACGATTTGATCACTGATAATTATTATAGTGTGTGATAATTTTTTTTAAAATTTCAGAAGTTTTTGTTTATACTCCAGTCATTTAATCATAAACTTTTGGGATTAAAAAAAATTAAATTTAAAAAAAGTTAATTTTTAATGTTCCATTTATTTAATTATATTAAAATAACTATTTCAACTCGATATTACAACCTGCACTCACTGATTCACATCAACTCTAATTCGGTAAAAACCCAATCCCAAACTCCAAAAAAGACCATCAAACTTTTTTATTTTCACCTTTACAACAGCCAACCCACCTGACATCCATCTCCCCTCTCTTAAATTCAAGGTTACAACAAGCTTCATCTCCCTCTTTTCGCCCAAGGGATCATTATGGGGAAAATTGCCATACCAGCCAAGCGAGCATTGCGTGAGAACCCAAGCAAACACCAAAAAAGGCGTTGACCAAAACAAGAAAAATTCCAATAAATAAACGAAAAAAAAAAAAAGCCCATAAACAGCAAAATTTCTCTTTTCCATCACCTCAACCATCCCAACAGTTTTTCCTCCAAACTAAAAACAAAAATAAAACAAGTTGCACCGCGTGTGCTCAAGGGAAGGGCAGAAACCATTGGCTCTAAAAATGAGGTCGAGTCCGCTCGCACGTATCTTCAAGTAGAACCAATTGAGTCAGTGACGTGTTGGCAACAAGTAGTGTTGCACATCTTAACAAAACGTCTTGTTCTTACAAGTTAAGAAACTCAACGAATGTAAATCGGATTTCTACAATTATGCACAGCAGGTGCTGTGACGTCAACACACCCACACTTATGGCTGAAACCCGCACCTTCAACTACCTTTATCTGACCTAATTTGTCTCCCGTTCATATTGCAGCTGCTCAATGCTTCCGAGGAAGAAGGTTCTATGGACGCTGGTAAGTTGACCATTATTTTGTTGATTTTTTTTTTTCTGGAAAGTGAAAATTATACAAATTGAGTTTTGAAAAAATTAATTCTTGTCACACCTGTTGAAACAAAAGAATCAGTATCTTGGGTCGAATGGCGGACGCCGGTTGCTTCCGCTTGAAAACGAGGACACTCTAAATGAAGATATTCTTATTCAAAGAGAGAGATAAGCTAAGAAATGTGTGAAATTTGATGATTTTACGTTGGAGACTTTTGCAGTTTCTTGGAACTAAAGAAAAAAAAATTGGAACGCTCTAGAAAAAAAAAATAATCATGTCACCAAAAACACTTCACCTAATTTTTTTTTCTTGGTTTATATCACTACTTAGAAAAATTATAAACAATGACTTTTCTGTTACCGTATTTTTTCTAAATTAAAATTAATTGGAACTTTTATGGATGTTATTATAAAAAAAAAAAGTGGTCAACATCTACGACCTGATTTACTAAATGAGCGTAGATGTGTTTATGAGTCTCGTCGCTTCCATACGTTTCCTCGATATGGACGTGAAATTTTACCTGATGGATTTAAAAAAAAAAAATTTTTTTTCTTATTAGTGGGTATGAATGAAGATCCTTATCATTCAATAGATTATTCATAAAGTAATTAAGGGAAAAAATGTTTGCTCCCAAAGAAACTGTGTCAGACCAATCTTCAATTGGGTGTAATTAAATCCTTTGAAAAAAGAAATTTCGTGTTAAAAACAATCGCCATAAAAATTTCTAATATACATTCAATTGTCAGACAACAGATAATTCTATAAGATCCTTAAAACACTTTGGGTGAATTTTGAAATTTATTTTTCGAAGTTAAAAAATTGCAATTTTCCAACTTCTTATTCCCCGTTCAACTGCTTCCCCTAAAATCACTTTTAAAAAAAAAAATTTCCATCCTTCAAATCAGAAAAATAATGCAGGTGGCCTCGACAAAGCCACTTCAAGGGCATTCCGTCTATTTTTTTCCCTTTTCCCGACGTGTTTCTAAAAAAGGATCCTCTTGCATGAGCGGCTGAGCATTAATGTGCAATTTACAATATCCACAGATGATTCGCAAGGTCACGATCAATTCCCATGTGCCTTAACCACCCAAGGCCAAAACATCCACTCCATCTGCAATGTGAAAATTCACTCGAGATTTCTTATCCTAACATCACAGTCTCGTAACTTGTAATTATCAGGTGCTTAAACTGGACTGGACAATTTTCTTAAAGCGAAAAAAAAAAAATGTATTGAGGATTGCAATGACGTCATTTCGCAATGCAGTAGTCAGTTATGCGGATGGGTCGTCTTAAAGGCAACCAGTTCCCTTTTCAGGCCATCGGCGTCGCCAATGACGCCAACGCAGGACCTCGTAGTTGATATGTTTGGTGTTGCTTCTGGCGTAGTTTACCTACGCAACTTGAAGTTGACAGTAAAGAAAAAGACAAATAGGATGAAAAAAAAAAAAACAAAGCAAGATAGACAATAAACTGGTTGAACCTCTATGTGATAATCCTATTAAGGGAGTTGGGTGGGACAAAGTTCTAAAGAATCGAAAAAAGTCAAAAGTGTAAGTGAAACTTAACTGCAATACAAAAATTATTATAAGAAAAGAATTTTCTTAATTGAAAAATACATTCCAAAACTACCAAAAAATTAAATCCACCTTTATAGGCAATTTCTATGTAATTTTCCCACACACAAAAAACACTTTTTAATGTTTACAGCTCAAAATACCACTAAAAACTAACAATTCTTAACATCAGTTCTTTAACCCAAACCCTGCAAGAAGTCACTACACCATACCACATTTTTTTCAATTAAAACTTAAAACTCGTTTTAATTTTTTTTCAGATGAGTTTTCTCATCAGCGTTTCATCGGATGCAAACCATCTCTTCTCAGGTAAATAAATTTTCCTTATAAGCATCTTCCCTTCATTAACAATTCCGTCCGAACTTCCAAAAAGAACACCGAAGGTTATTCACCGCTATCAAGTGTGCAACGTGATGGGTGACTGACCGGATGAATTGTTTTTTATACCCAAGGCGAAAAATGGTCAAAATACTTTCAATGTCACTCCCACGCAACCAAAAGAAATGGAAAAAAAAATTGAAATTCCATTACACACAATTCTTGCATAATTTACTCATTCTCGCGACCTTTTCCACGAGAATTATCATATAAGGAAGTCAAAAATTTCGTTTTATTTTGACTGGTCTTTGACCTTCACAATTATTTTTTTTTCTCTCCCCCAAAGCTTACTCATGGGTAAATAGTGAGGAAGTAAACAATGCGATTTACAACTAATTTCCGTCTTTATGCAGTGAGAAACTTTCACTTAGAGAGAGAGAAAAAAAAAATCTTATCACGATTTTTTTCCCTCTTCTTTTCGTGGTAAACGGAAACGTGTTGTATGGTTCGGGACATTTACCTTGAAAAATTCATAATCACACGTGAATCATCTTTTGGGATGTCTTTATCGCTTCACCTAAGCAGGAGATTTGGACGAGAAATCTTAACATCTTCTTAGAATTGAAGGGTGACTGCACGTGAGTGTGGATTTACAACGCCCATAGGTTGAGGGAAATCAAAATCTGCCCTTGAACGTGTACTGCACTGATGTAATGTTATCACCTATGAGATAAAACATCAGCATTAACCCGATGAAGGTGAACCAGAAAGAGAAATTACCTTGTCCAAGTTTGGAGAACTTTACCTTGAAGAATAAAATCTGTGATAAAAAAAAAAAAAAAAAATCATTATAGTTTTTAAGATTATTTACTACCTATCAAGCAATATCGATTTGGTTTTCAGGGATTAATTTTTCAACGGTTTAATTACATCCCTAAGTCAATTTTATTACCTTCCCGTAGGACTGCAAGGTGTTCTGGTTTTCAGCTACTAGAACTTGTTTCTTGAAATTAAGGGCGAATATTTTGTAGTTGCCCAAATTGCTTATTCATGCCCGACTCGCCCTAGTGTAAGATAAACACAGCATAAATTGTAGGAATTAGTTGGTGTTGCACAATATCATAAATAGTTCGAATTGGAAAAAAAACGTTTTGAGGACACTTTTTTGGAAGTTTAAAGGGACACTCACTCCAAAAGACAAGTTGGGTTTAAATAAAAAATTGTAATCGTCTAAATACGTATGCAATACTTAAATTTCTTAATTTTGAACCGTAATTTAGCTTAAAATGAAAACATTCCATCACGTGATCCAACCAATGGGATTGATTTCTCTGGCCCAGCCAGGCCACAACAATTGATCCCATTGGTTGGTTTAGATCACGTGATAGAATGTTTTCGTTTTAAACTAAATTACGGTTCAAAATTAAGAAATTT
>JAQGAS010000339.1:0-59192 GCA_034686365.1 Pachymerium ferrugineum | reverse complement strand
AACCTACAACACCTGACACTGGATCTGGTGAAGAACCTACAACACCTGACACTGGATCTGGTGAAGAACCTACAACATATGATACTGGATCTGGTGAAGAACCTACAACCCCTAAAACTGGATCTGGTGAAGAACCTACAACATATGATACTGGATCTGGTGAAGAACCTACAACACCTGATACTGGATCTGGTAAAGAACCTACAACACTTGTCACTGGATCTGGTGAAGAACCTGCAACAACTGATATGGGATCTGGTGAAGAACCTACAGCATTTGATACTGGATCTGGTGAAGAACCTACAACGACTGATATGGGATCTGGTGAAGTATCTACAACACTTGATATTGGATCTGGTGAAGAACCTACAACACTTGTCAATGGATCTGGTGAAGAACCTACAACGACTGATATGGGATCTGGTGAAGAACCTACAACACTTGATAGTGGATCTAGTGAAGAACCTACAACACATGATAGTGGATCTGGAGAAGAACCTACAACACATGATAGTGGATCTGGAGAAGAGCCTACTACATCAGTCTCAACTGATGACACATCAGGAGCTGGAGGAGATACAACTATATCAACAGTCTCTGTTGTGTCGACAACAGTTTATTCTACTGATTTAACCAGAGAATCCTTTTTGACAGATCCTGATTCTGGTCATGTTATTAGCACAGAATTGAGTTCACCTGCAGATGATATTACTATTATTTATCCAGATATAACAATTACTGCAAGTGAAAGTATGACTAGTCCTGTAACTGAAATTATTAAACCTACCAAATTCACTACTGATGAAGTAGAAACTGAAACCTACGTAACGCCTTCTACCACTGAACGTGCCGAAGGATTTTCTACAGAATCTGACGAGTCTTCAGAAACCTCGTCTGCAGAATCAGATGAAACCACTGAAAAGTCTTCAATCACTTCTCGTCGAACAACTGAAGATAAATCCACAGAATCAGATGAATCAACAGAAAAATCGACAAGTGTCAAACCAGTATGCCCTCCTTGTGATGATTCATCAGAGGAGTGTGAAAAGCCTAAATGTCCATTTGGAGAAGATCGTTACTATTCCCATCCAACTGATTGTTCAATATATTACATTTGTCATAATGGCCAAGCATTTGCATTCAAATGCGGACGAAATTTGCTTTATAACCCAAAAGTGCAAGCATGTGATAAAAAAGAAAAAGTAAAATGCCCTCAAACTCGCAGTCAAAAAAGAAAACGTAAGCAGAAAAGACGACATTGAATTGATGCAACTCAAAAAGTCAACTACATTTCTACAGTCTATGGGTTAATTGGCAATTTATTACTATGTCACCATAATATTATGACGACATAATGGAAAGTAATTACTTTGTGGTAATTGTATACTTTAAAAATAAAAATGTGCTAGGAATTTTTGTGTTTGTGTCATCAATGCTGATATTTTATAATAAAAATATTGTGTTTGAATTTCCGGTTGTATTCAAGAATTCCAGTGAAAAACCAGGATATCCTCTAATATGCCCCTTACATTTTATTAAAATCTAGTTCTTAACAATCTACGAGGCCGTAAAGTGTAAACCCTTCCTAAGTAAGGCTAATCGAACAAATTTACCACTTTTGTTTTTCAGTTTGAAAACTCATCAATGGAAACACTTAGAAATTTTTGGAAGAGAATCGAAAATTTCTTTAGCTCATTATGTCGGAACTGTGTTAAAAAAGAGCCAATTGTTACGTACGATGTTTTTACAACACCAGATAACTTGGACATAATTCAAGAAACCACAGACGCATCAACAAACGGTGTGAGCACAGTCAATTCGGTCGCAAGATAAAAAGATTGTAAATACTGATTTCATTCACTTATTAAATTAAAAATGTTAATGTATTCTACTTTATTGTTTACTATTGAGTCGGCTTCTCAAAAAAGGACTTTCTAGTTTGTTTCATCGTAGGTGTATGGACTTTCCTAGGGAGTTTCAATCAATAGAATTCAGGTCATTCAGTTGTTTACTTTCTGCAGTTCATATTATCAAACTTTAGCAGTCGGAGGATATCCGTTTATAATTACAAGAAATGACCAGGAGCTATTCACTCTCTGCAGACAACTGGCATTTTCATATACCCTAAAGCGAACTAGAGGAACCCATTTTAAGAAGCTCCCGCATTACACGTTTTTCGTTACGTACTTGTGCCGGAATTTGCATTAAATTACATTGCATTGGTGTTAGAAATTGCAAAATGCATACAGCAACTCTATTCTTTTTCATTTCTGCTTTCAAAGGCGCTATAGCCGGTAAGAAAATGCCTATTGTCATTTTTCATGCAAAATTAACAATTGTTTTATTTAGACTGTGTGCAACCAAGTTCTGAAAATATTTGCATAACTTACCCAAACAAAGAAAACAGTAGGTTATATACCCCAATATGTTTGATGATTGAGGTAATAAATTATTTTTTACTAAGGTTGCGTTGCGGAAAAACTCACGTATGAAAATAGAAAAATAAACCTTAATGAAAAAACTATGCTATTTTTAACATGTAAAGAAGGGTTTCAGCCTATGCAAGAAGGAGATGCATTAATTATTTGCTTAAATAACGAGTGGCGTGCTGCAAATGGTGCCACTCTTAAACCGGCAATTAGGTTTCAGTGCTTGAGTAAGTATTCATTTTCGATAAACTTTTTAGTTTATATAATCTAACACTTACATAAGTTAATTCAATAGTGGAAGAAAAATGCCAAATTCCACAATTAATACAGCATTTGACAGTAAAAATTAGAGTGTACCAGTTTGGAACTCTAGAATACGGATTTTCATGCCCACAAGGATTCACCTTAAAGGGACCTTCTATTCTGATATGTGACAAAAATGGAAACTGGAATGATGAATTCCCATATTGCAAATGTTAGTCATAAAATTAACATATAAAAAGCAAAGCGTTAACATTAATCCTACAGCTCTTGGAAGAAGTTTCGGTCTTCCACTATGCAACGACCCAGGGAATGCCCCTCATAGTAAAAAACAAGGAAACTGCTGTGATGAAGGTTCTACACTGGATTATATTTGCGATAGGGGATATAGTTTGGCACATCCATCTGCCGGAAGTAAAATGAAGTGCTTGTCAGATGGAACGTGGAATGCGACAAGGCCAATCTGCAAACGTAGGACTCCAATAAATACAAAAACGTGTCCTTCACTTACATTTTTTTACAGCAACTGGTATTGCGCATTGCGAGTCTTCTCCAACCAAAAACAATTTGGTAATCGCCTCAAGTACTCAAAAACAACCAGATATTTTCTTAGCTGGGGATGTGGTGACGTTTGGGTGTATGGAAGGGTACGTAACTGATTACGACCAATTTTCATTGAGATGTAGAAGTGATGGTACTTGGAATTTAGAGTTGCCAATTTGCTTTCGTACGTTTTTAAATGAAACAACGTCTTCCAGCGAATTCATTTTTGTTGTTGTTATAGTTAGTGAGCCATGCACCCGTCCAAGATCCCCTAGAAATGGAAAAATTATTGAATTAACCAACGACATAAATCCATTTGGATTTGAAATTAACTTTGAGTGTGACACTGGATTCACAATTCAGGTATTTTCAAAGCAATAAATTTAAAAATGAAATAATTATAACGTCTCGATTTGAAAAGAGTGGAATTTACTTCACCAAGTGTATTGGAACTAAATGGAAAGACGAGATTCCTGATTGCGTTCGTAAGGCTTGCCAACTGAAACTCTTAAGCAATTATAAATAATTCAAATTTCAGCAATTACATGTAGTCCTCCAAGTAAACTTACCAACGGAGATCAAAATGGTTCGGATTACAGAGTAGGAAAGTCTGTTTCATATACTTGCCATGAAAACTTTCAACTAATTGGTTCTGAGATAAGATTTTGTCAAGAGAATGGACGCTGGAGTGGCATAACTCCCACTTGCGACTCTGGAAGTATATCAGTTTCTTAGAATTTAAATAAAATAAAATGCATACTTTTTCATCAGAGTCCGATTGCCCCGACCCCGGAATTCCTGACAACGCCATCCGTCAAGGCACAAAGTTCAATACAGGAGATACAATTAGATATTGGTGTAGACGCGGGTACACAATGTTTGGAAACCCAACAAGGAAATGTCTAGAAAACGGAGACTGGTCTGGGGAAGAAATTCAGTGTTTCGGTACTTAAGAAAGATTGAAATTTTGGAATTTGTTAACAATTTCTCAACTGAACAAAATTATAATTCTCTGCTTTAGCTTTTCCGGTATTTAACTGATATTACTTTTCTACAAACTTTTCTAGGCCAAAACGAATTCAGTAATTACGAAGACGTTATGAACGCCCTGGACAGAATCATACACACAATTATAAGAGTATCACATCCATCCTCATCTCCTAGTCATCGCGATCGAAGAGATGCATCAGAACCGGAGAGTCAAAAGACAGGAGCCAACTTAATATTTCTCTTAGATATTTCTAAGGAAATCAGTACCATGAATTTTGTTCATTCCAAAGATTTTATAAGAAAAATCATTAGGAAAGTAAGAAAAAAACCAAAGAGTATTATGTCCGACTTTCACTTCATTTTCGTTTTTAAGGTTGGAATTTCTTCACATCCATTCGGTGTTAGAGCAGCAGTAATAGCGTACAGCTCCGATGCCAAAATTGTGTTTACAACTGATGTCGTTGATATTAACACTGCTGTTTATCACATTAAAAAAATCAAGCTTGGAAAACGTATTGCTATATCAAGTTTATTCGATTTTATCAATTTACATTATTTTATTTTAGAAAAGTGTGTAAATATAAAAACAGCTTATGAAAAAGCTACTGATGTCATCAAAAAAGCGACAGTTGAACTTAGAAGTAACAGTAAATCGTTCATTTTACTTCTTAACCGTGCAAACTGCATAGAAAAGGAGCCAACATCAACTGCCTCCAATAACTTAAAAAAAAAATTAGATGTTTTCATTTCTTCAGTTCTAGTAGGCCCACAAGACAGAATGTTTTTTCAAGCCATTTCAAGAGAGGTTTTAATGGTTGCCACTTCCTCTAAACTGACAAAAATGGTTGATTCTGTAGTTGGAAATCATACAAGTATGTAGACTTTCTATCTTATTTTACTAGATTTGAATATTGAATATCTCTGCCAGATTATGCCGCTTGTGGTTTGGAACGACCAACGTATGATTTAAAAACAGTACCCATAGAGACTAAAACAATTAGCAGTGCTGCAAGAATCACTGGTCGACGAAAAGCTGAAGGAACTTGGCCATGGATGGTCGCTTTTATATTCAAGCCAAAGAAATATCAATTTTTCGACTTGAATCCCGGAGTGAGGACTAAACAAATTTTTCAAATGAAGTACTGTAATAACGTTTGAATGCCTAGTTTCAATGTGCAGGTATTATTATTCACGCCAAATGGATCCTATCAGCAGCACACTGTTTTGTTAGGAAGTCTAATGTTCTCACAGGGGTTTTGCAGAATCCAGACAATTGGGATGTGTTTATTGGTAAATATATTCAGATTATAGTCAAACGGGCTGTTGCTATTTCACTCTCCTTAACCTTACACCCTCTTACAGTTTTCATCTTTTTAACATTCAGGAATGACAAATCAATCATTATTTAGTGCCAAAAATTTATCAATTCAATCAATTCAAGTTCACGAATCCTTCGCTTTTGAATCGGTTGATTTCGACATTTCTTTGATTCGGCTTAGACGACCATTACGATTTGATTACTTCATCAGGCCTATTTGTTTAGCTCCTCCATACAGGGGTAAGTTACTTAACTTGAATTTTCTTAGCAAATTTTGGGAAGCTTTAGTTCTCTTTTTGCAGAATTAAGTCAAGATGGAATTTTATATGCTTATGAACAATACGGAACAGTTATTGGTTGGGGTCATTCTAATCCCATGTCAATCAACGATACAGCTAATACTGCCCTGACAGATTTCTTACAAACAGCTCAAATACCTCTTCAGAAATCAGAGGATTGCCTTAAACCATTTACGTATAATCGTTGCAGAAAATCATGTGTTAATTGCAAACAAACTTGTGAAGAAATTCGATTGACGGTATGTAAAATAGAAGTTCGATGGGTTCCATACAATTTATGATTTCATTTGCAGCCAACGGAAAGAATGTTTTGCGCGGGGTTCGACCAAGGTGGAGTAGATTCGTGTAGAGGTGACGGAGGAGGGCCGATTATGCAACAAGTAGTTGCTGAAGGAGAGACGGGACAATTTGTCAGATGGTTTTCTATAGGGATTGTAAGTTGGGGAGTTGGGTGTGGTATGCCAGGTTATTACGGCTATTACACTAATGTTGCAAGATTGAAAGAGTGGATTAATAGAAAAACGGGTGTTGAATTTGAAAAACTGAAAATTATTAAACATAAAGATTTATGATTCAGGTTCACTAATTTCACTCTTGAAAAAAATGTATTTAAATCGAAATACGTTAACTACATAATTCCATGCATTCTGACATTCATGTTGACTATTAAAATATCAAATATTTTTGTTTGTTAAATTTTTAAAATGAGAATTTTCATTTATCCACACAAGCTATACCACGGAACCGATCTCTGTCGTCGAGCTAGCAACCTCTCCAACGTTATTGCATTTTTACAATACTATTATTTAACTCTAAACATGTCTTTTTCAGTGGAGACACAACGCAAGCTAACAAACCAAGGAGTTGTATGGAACAAACTATACAAAAAAAACTGACATACCTTACAAATCACTCTTCGGCTGCTATTACGGTTCTTGTTGCTGTATCGTCACTCTTTGAGTTTCTCTTGACTTCCTTTTCGCTCGCCTTCCGTCATGTTTGGGCTATATATGCTGAAGGGGTTGTTTAAAATATAAAATTCAGAAAGATTTGGCGTTAGGCCCGTACGTATTGCTCATAAACGTGCGCTGTGATGTCACCTAATAATCTATAGCGCCATCTGTGATGTTTAAAGGAAGTATGTTGTAGAAAATTAAATAAAATTTATGTTTCACTTAAAATTACAAATGGAATATTTTAAATAATAATTTTTTATATTAATTAACTCTTCACTTGCTGTCATTTGGATCAATAAATTTTTTGTTCTTCTTGCCTAATATTTTCATTAGGTTCTTTGACATGCGGTATGGCTTCTCTGCCGAGCCGTCATTCATTTCACAATCCTCCACTGTAAAAACAGCAATAAATGCAAGTGTCTTTAAAAATCAAGTTTTAAAAAGTTCTTACGAAAACAAAGGAAAAGCGTATCCACAGCCATGCTGTAAACACTAAAAAAGCAACTAGCAATGGTATACGAACCCAAACAAATGATCTGCAAAATCAGAATTCCTTTTAATATTTATCTTCAATCGCTTGTAGTTTAACTTACCGCTATGGGGAAATAGATGAAATTTAACTTTTCAACAATTGCTTCAGACCCGATAAACTTTCCGGACAAAAATAAAAATGTCAAGGTGCCTAATATAGCAAATTCGCTTTTGTAAGAAATGATTCTTGACCTACACCTAATTATTTATTGTTTACCAACAAGGCCCACAATTGTTAATTTACCAAGGAATAACAAAAAATCCGTCACTTTATCTAAAACAACGACCCTAAAATGTAATGCTACTGTTAAATCAGCAATATAAACACAAACTGTCCAGTTACCTAATAATGTTTCTCATAAGAAGCATAAACGCATTTCTAGCTGAGGTACAAAAATTCTTTCCATACACAGCTATCTAAATTTTTAAATTTTAAGTGATATATTCTAATTCAATTGTTTTTTTTTTTACCATTATATAAGCATTTCTATTTATGAATTTGATGAAATTCTCCAAACACCAAAAGCAACACTTCAAGCAGCTGCAAAAGTTTTCTTAACCAAATATTTAATTTTTTATTTTAGATTGTTTTACCACATAATGCATTTAGCAACCGCGTTGTCTGTATATTCTTTAAGTTTTCTATCCGCATACTCTAATAAGGCACGAATCATTTTTACAATTGCAATAAGTAGAGAACCAAACGCTAATGACCCTAAATGAAATCTGTAAAAATATTGGGAAACAAATCAAAAATAATTCTCATTAATGTATATTGTACAAGTAGAGGTTACCTGATAGTTCTATAAAATGATGCGCTTACGACAAATGTAGGGACATTTTTCTTATCAAAGGTCCAATACCATGAAGCAAATGCTCCAGCCAGTACCATCTGACCAAGTCCAATTACAAGACACACGCCCCAAAATAAGCCAAATATGTTGTAAATATGACCACCAGTTACAAGGTAACTTGTCTGGACTAAAAATTCACAATTTGCTTCTGGACAGTTCGAAATACAGGTAGCATTAAAATCCTGAATTCAAAATATTTTATTACCATAAAATTTGAATAAAAAACAAAAATAATTTACCTTATAATCCTGACACTCTCCCCATAGCTTGTAGTTTGTGCAAACATCTTTACATTCACCTGGCAACGAAGTGACGATATACTCAGGAAAAGTAGCTGACGCTATGTAACTATTACAATTTATCGGATTAGTACATTCTTTGGATTAAGAAAATTACACTTACAGAGACACTCCTACACCAAACGCAATGACGATCAATTGCAGAAGAAATGTGATAATTGGAAAAAACAGTGATGAAATAATGCTTCCAACAGCTCTGAAAGAAGTAAAAATTAGAATAAATATTAAAAAAATTCATCTTTGGCTATTCACCCTAAAGTTATTTTATAGTAATTTGAAATATTCGTAATAAAAGTTTGCTAGGTTTAAATCAACAATTTTTCAACAAGGTGGATTTATGGATATACGCGAAGAGCTAAACAGACTATAGCTTAACGACTCGTAGTAATAAAGGCCTCATTTTGGCAATTTCTCCACTTATTCTCAATTTCTCTCCACATTACTTTTCAAATGCAAAAAAATGCATTTACTTTATAATGAACGATCTCCAACAAAGATGAATCCAACTCGCGGCATGAAATGCCATTTTTCTGACAAATTTTCAGCGACTATTGCAGAGAAGTGCAAGGGGGCGATTGAATTATAACTTTAAAAATGGTGATTTCTACTCTTTACCAACAAATATTATCTAGTGCGTACTGAAATTATTCTAAGTTTTTTAAAAAATAGTAAATTAAAGTACTCACTTGCTGCTTTCTTCAACCAATGCAATTGCAAGACGAATTCGATTTCTCAAAAAGAGTATTAAAAGCAGAAGAATAAACAGTATAATGGCAAGAACAATTCCTTAAAAAATATATTTCAATGGATTAGAAACACATATTTTCAATATGGTATGTTTTATGTTTACACCCCTTACCCAAAATTAACCATGTTTTTGCTTGTTTTCCATAAGTACTAAAAGATGTAAGTTTGAAATCTGGTATTTCAGCGTCTGAGTTTGTCATCACCACGTACCGGTTAAACGAATACCAACATCCTGAAAAAATTATATAGAAGTTGTTCCGTATGTAAAGTTTATTTGATATTGGTGTTATTACCAATTCCAAGAATTCCTAAAACAAGAAATATACTAAGCCAAAGCATAATCCAGGCAAGCCACCGCATTAAGACAATCCACAGAAAAGAAATGACTATTGCTAAAACCAGTCCTCTATGCAGAGTTTAAATGATTAAAATAATTCTGGGGTAATATATTGTATGTTTAAACTGCCTTACAATATCATCATTTTCCAAGAGTTTTTTAAATCTTCAATTAATTGTTCCCCAATTTGTCTAGCTTCTGATATTTTTGAAATTGCTCTGAAAAATTGGTTAAATGACAAATATCTTCCAAGCCAAATACAATAATTGTCGCTTACTCTGATGCCTTAGTTAAAATTTCAGTTGAATTCTGTTCAAAATTTTTTTGAAGTTCTTTAGCTGCTTCCATTAAGGCTGATATGAAGGGCACGCACCGACCAAGAACTAAAACAGTGAAAAAAATTTAACAGAAAAATAAATAATAAAAATATATTTTGTACCTGGTTCACTCTTTACAACATATTCTGCACATTTTTTGCTATTTATCAAATCTTCAACCAACTACAATTAATAAAAAATTCACTTAAGGCACTCAAAAGGTTGGGTGCGTAAACTCACAAATTCTTGTTCCGCGTCGTACGTACAAATTATTTTGTTACGATCTTTAGGTGAAATATCCCTTAGCCTTGTTTTAACCAACTCTTTATCTGTCCATCGATTAAAATTCCCTTGTGGGCACTCTTCAACACAAACCTGCAAGAATAAATTTAAAAAAAAAATCATTCTTGTTTACGTTAGGTGGCTTACCTGCGGTGTATTGCAACCAGCGACAACGCTGGTTATATCTGCACATTTTGTTATATCGAAAAACACAAGAACGCTTTTGTTTCTGTAATTTATCCAGAAGTGGTAATTATTTTTTTTTTTTATTTTATAAAACCAAATCAAAAATAAAAACTCACTCAAACTTTCCAGGTGATCCACAAATATTTCCAAGGCTATCAGTTGCATTAATTAATTTCTTTGGATCTCCATAATGAAAAGCTGTAATGTGACTTAGATGAAATTAATAATTTAATTATTGATTGCTTATCTTACCTACGCCAGCTACAATAACCCAACCAATTAGAAAAACAATGAAAAGTAGCAAGCAAATAATATCCGTGCAACTCCTGTTCAGAAGAAAAGGAAAAGTTATGTACAAATATTGATTGAGGGCAGTTCACTGCCCTTGTATTAAACACCTCCGGTTTTTCTGCAATGGAAAAGGGGCGAGAAAAACTGTTTGACTGAGACAAATTAAGGGAAATGATTCATATTAAACTGCAAATAAATTATAGAAAATGGATTCTAAAAAACGTAAAATAAAAAATATAACCCGATTTTATCTTTACGATTTAGTGAAGAGAATTAAGCTAGCACTTTCATTCCTGATCAGATATGTCATTAAGGTGAAGTAAGCAAAATTAAATTACCTGTTTTTAATGGGTCCATTAAAGTCAGGATTGTATTGCAAGGTCTCTCCTGGGAAAATAAATATAAATTGAGGTGAAATTCTTCTGTAACCACCTTTCACAAGTGGTAATTTAGATAAAAAAAATAATAATTGTTTGTTTTTGTTTTTTAAAATATTTTTATCAATTTATTCTCTAAAAAGCCTTGACGTAAATTTTTCAGGATACTAATCTATTGAAATATTTCCGGAAATATGAGTCACAAAATGACATAGCAGCCTATCATTATTACTACATTCATTTTTTGGGAAAGATTTGAAGTAATTGGAATCAAAGTAGGTCCTTAAACGCATATTGGTCCAATCTTAAGAGTTAATTGAACGCAAAGTAACAAGATCCTTAACCAATAATAAAATCCTTATTTTTTTCTCAATCCAAAGATAAATTTGACAATTGCTTTTGCTAATCTTAATCTAACCTAATTAAGATTATCCTGAAACTCTTACCTTACCATATCTTTTATCACTATTCTGTGCGATATTGCTTTCACTACCCATTTACCTTAGGTGCGTCACACACATTTGCTTTAGACTGATGAGTGTTTGTTATGTTGGCATACAGGTGTCAGTTGCAGAAAGTTTGATTGGGCAATCATACTAGTTTAATGCTGCCAGAGACAGACCTCTGGCGCGTGGAAATGATTATTTCCTTGAAATGACAGTCCCTCCCTATGGGAAAAAAAATTGATAAAAGTTATCTTACCGTGTTTATTGTTTGGAGATTCTGAATTGGATACTACTCTTCGTGCCATTTGTAAGTAATGAAAATATTTTTTAAGGTGCTGGCTGTAAGGGGATGGTGATGGGTTTTGTTTCGTGCAATCACTAAAGGTGTAACGAGAAAGAAAAAAACTTTGGCTGGTTTATGATTGGTTATAAGCACAGTTATTAGATAAGAAGCGGATAAGATAAGCGATACATATATTGTACCAATCTAGTTGTTGAAATGAAAATAGTTTTCTTAACATAGAAACCCAGCAGAAAAAATTAACTCAAGGTTTCTTTTTGTAAAGGGTAATAAATAGGGGTAAAAAATAGTTTGAAATGTCAAGAGAAGATTTAGCAACTTGTTTCCAATAAAATTAAAAGTCTCAGAAGTCAGTACTGTATCTTAAATTAACAATACTTATTCTAAGTTCCATTAGTAAAGGATTTTTGATGAGTTGTAATTCATTAATTCCTATTTACCTGTCTGGGGAAATAAGCTTAGAGGATAAAGATCATTATGCAATATAGATAACGAGTGGAATGTCCACTTGATGTGTGTGTGCCAACCGAGAGACTATCGAAACCAACCGAGAGGAAAGGCCTCCCCTCTGAAGTTGTGACCTGAACCTGATCATGTCTCTGGAGAGTTGGAAATACCATTGTTGACTGGAATGTTTGAACCTTGAACCCCAATTTAATCCCCTCCTACAACCACTTCTTGTGGGGCTCGAAAAGAATTTTAAAATCCTAAAGAAAGTTTCGTTTGCTCTTAAACAACCTAGGATAAATAAATGAGTGCAAGTTGAGATGAGACATCAATATTTTCTGGCATATAAGAGCTGAAGCTGCATTGCATACTGTAGTCAACTTTAAATATTTGACCTTGGTAATTCAAAATAAACGAAAGTAACTCAGTTTCATAAATTAAACTTCATAAACAATTTAAATGTTTTCGAATAAATAAACATTATTCAGTGAGTACAGCGTTGTTTATGATGCAAACGTAGCATAAATACATGTTCTTTGACATTATGCCAGTATTAAATGCAACAGTATGACAACAGTTTATGCAATGAGATTCGTAATGACATGAGAACTGTTTCAGTTCATAAAAACATTTACAAATACACTAGGAAAGTGAAAATAAATTGAGCAGTAAACTTAATAAACATCCTGAGTTTAACAAATCAAATACTCTTACTTTTCTACATTTGACTGTTCTTCTAATGAAATATTAATCTAAAAATAATTTACATTTTCGTTATTCGTGAATTATTAATAAAGATAATAAATAAATATTGTGATAAAGAATATTAATATTATATTATATTATAATATAAAATTTTGCATTAAAAAATATACCTTACATTGTTAGCTGGAACAGTGAAAAAGCCAAAAGTAGTGATTATTTTAAAAAAATCACATTTAACATCACAATATGAAAATTGGTCGAACTTTAAGCACAGAGGGCATTGCGGAATGCATATATTCATTTGGTGTTTGATTCAATTGGGTCCACCAATTTTGCATTTTGTTTTCCCAATATTTTCATGAGATTCTTGGACATTCTATACGGTTTCTCTTGTGAGCCATCGTTCATTTCACAATCCTCCACTGCAAAAAAAATTTTTTCAACATTGATTTAATGTAGTTCAACTAAAAGCCAAATAAACGTACAGAAACAGAGGAAAAGAGTATCAACTGCCATGTTGTAAACACTGAAGAAACAACTTGCGATGACGTAAGAACCCGCACAGATGATCTAATGTTACAAATTACAAATTTCAGTGAAAAAAGTCAAGGTTTTGAACTTACCACTACGGGAAATGCCATATAATTCAACCCGCCATCAACGAGATACTTCAATCCCACCAATTTTCCAGTAACGAACAGAAACGAAAGACTCGCTGTATAAAATAAACAGAAATTTGACAAAAAAATGATTTAAAAAAAAATTATTTCTTACCAATGAACCCAACAATTGTTAATTTTCCGAGGAAGAGTAGGAAATCGGTCACTTTATCCAGAACAACCACTCTAAAAAAATTTTCGTTTCATCAGAACTTCAATTTATAACACAAATAAAACTTACCTTGCAATATTTCTCATAAGTAGGCTGAATGCCTCCTTTGCAGAAAAACAAAAATTCTTTCCATATACGGCAATCTATTTCATAAAGTAATTATTATTTGCTATCAGAAATCATACAATTGATATTATTGTATTTACCATAATGTAAGCATTCCGATTAATAAACTTAATAAAATTCTCCAAACACCAGAAACAACATTTGAGACAACTGCAAGAGTTAGAACACTATGTTGAACTCATTAGTTAATGAGGTTAAAGTAATTTCTTTACCACATGATGCATTTAGCAACAGCATTATCTGTATGTTCTTTCAACTTTCTATCTGCATATTCTAACAATGCACGAAACATTTTAACAATTGCAATTAGTATTGAGCCAAAAGCTATTGAGCCTAAATGATACCTAGAATAAGAAGAATAAAAAATTTATAGAATCAGTATTATTTAAATCGGATGCTTTACCTAAGAGTACGGCAAAATGAGGCAGTTATGACAAATGTGGGAAGTGTGCTCTTGTCAAACGCCCAATACCATGAAGCAAACGCACCAGCTAGAACCATCTGACCCAGTCCAATCACAAAAAACACACCCCAAAATAAGCCAAACAAATTGAGTATTTGTGCACCAGTTATTAAATAATTAGCTTCGTATTTTAGAAAACCACACTTAGCATCAGGGCATTTGGACAGACAAGTGTTATTGAAATCCTGGGATAATTTAAAAACATGAAAATTTTGGTTTATGCATTATAAAATTTTTTATACTTCTTCATTTTGGCAGTCTGAAAATTCTTTGTACGGATGACAGATGTCTTTGCATTCTTTTGGCATAGAGGAAACAATATGTTTTGGTATTGACGATGAAGAAATGAAACTAAAATTGAAAATCAAAGTTCTTGAACTGTTTTCTTGGCAATAAATAAAAAAATTACATGGCCACGGCAATTCCAAAAGTAATGATAACAAGTTGTAGAATGAATGGAATTATTGGAAATAATAATGACGATAGGATATTTCCCACAGCTCTAAATAATAAAAAAAAATTGTTATTTTATTAAAAATATTTTCTAATTTGAAACACGCACTTGCTGCTTTCTTCAATTAACGCAATGGCAAGGCGAATGCGGTTTCGTAAAAAAACTATCATAAGTAGTAGGATCACTAATAATATGGCAAGAGTAATTCCTGAAAGAAAGATAATTTTATTTACAACTTTCTGTAGAGTTTTACACTGAACAGAGCCTACCAACAATTAACCAAGTCTTCTTCTGCTCTCCGTATGTACTAAACGATGTGAACTTAAATGCAGCAGGTGGCTCAGTTCTTTCGGATAGTTCTTTAAAACGGTAAAATGAATAGCCGCAACCTAAAATAAATTTATTTAATAAATTCCGTAATTCAAATACTGAAATAGTACTTACCAACACCAAGAATACCCAAAACAAGAAATAAACTCATCCAAAGCATAATGCACGCTAACCACCGCATCAGAACAATCCAAAGGAAAGAAATTAATGTAGCTATTGCTAAGCCACTACAATAGACAAATTATATTAATCGACAAAGTCAAAAATATTAGAAATAATCGTACACTAATATCATTTTCCAAGAAGATTTAAAATCTTCTAATAATTCTTCTCCAACATTTCTCAAATCTAAAACCCTAGAAATGTACCTAAAATAAAATTTAATTAATAAACGTTAACCAAATGGCAATGCTAAAAAATTTTACTTTGTTCCCTTTTGAATATTTTCAGCAGTAACATTCATATCACTCATATGTTCCTGAAAATCGCTTGCTGCCTTTTGCAGTGACGAAATCAATGGTACACAACGACCTACGACTGAAACAAAATGGAAAAGCGTATTAAATCAAGGTTCTTATACAAAAAATTAAAAATGATGATGATTTTAGTTTGTAAGATGAGTTAGACCCACAAAATTCTTTATTCCAGCATGCAACCAAAACACAGACAAAACAAAACAAGGAACAAACATATTTTACTAATTTAAAAAAAAACTTACTGTTAGCAAAGCAGGTATGTTACAAAAAGTAATAAAACGAATTAATTATTAAAGATAGAATAAAGGCGTTTTGGACAAGAAAATCAAAAGTTCATTCACACAACATCTACTACAATCAATCAACCATACAGCTCGTGTTATTTTAATTATGTGTGATATAGTAAATTAAGAGATGCATGCACAATAACCTATACCTCAATTTTATTTTTTACTTACACGGATTCTTAATTGGATAGTCCATTTTATCCAAGACGTCCCTATGGAAATCTGTTCCCACTGCATGAGTTCAAGACGAAGAGGAAGAGATAGAAAGAAGGGAAAACATTGCAATCATGAATTTTTAGAGAGGATATGATATTGCAATCAAGCAATACACAACAATTAACATAAATGATATCATTTGATCACTCACCTATACCAAATAAATTGATAATATTATAAAATTTATAAGTGTGAATGGGTGTTTGATATTTAAATGTATTGGCATTTGAAAATTCAAATAATAAAGTTAGAAGCACTGCCGTATTTCAGGCAGAGTAACGTTTAAGGTTATTGTAAAATCTGTTTACAACATTTAATTTTTAAACTCTCCACAACTATACCATTTTAAAAATCCTATGAAATCTTAGACAAATCAATTTCACAATTACATACCTGGATCACTTTTTAACACATACACAGCACATTTGTTCTTATCAGTCAATTCTGCAACTGTCTACATAAAATATACAAAATAAAGATAACACAAAAAAGATATAACGTGTCTAACTACATGTATACTAATATCAAATGACATTTTACTTACCAGTTCTGGGTTCGCATCATACGTGCATAAGATTTTATCTTCACGATCTTCTTGTCTGATATCTCTCAATTTTTTACTATAAATCTGCTGGTTTATACGTGGAAAGTAATTTTCAGGTGGGCAATGCTTAACGCAAATCTGAACATCAATAATTCAGAAAAACACGTCAATAATGCAGAAAAACAGTAAAACACATCAATAAAATTGATTCTAATAACTTATTAATAGTTAATTACCTGAGGGGTTTGACAACCTCTAACCAATGTGGTCACTTTAGCACATTTTGTAATATCGAAAAAAAAGAGGACAGGTCGATCCCTGAGATTCACAAAAGAGATAAAGTACAAATCAATAAACTGTCAGCATGTAGCATAAGTATAGTGTTTAACCCCATAGGGCATTAACTTACTCAAAGTCACCCTGTCCACAAACATTACCAAGGCTGTCAGTTGGGGAAATCAATTTTTCAGGGTTCCCAAACATAAACGCTGTAAACAAACATTGTCATTAAAAACAAGGCATATGTTCATAGGGTTAAAAAAAAAAAAATGTACCGACTGACTCATACGATTAAATGTGCAGAAAGTGTCGAACAAAGAGTTAAATTACAAGTTTGCAAATACTTTGTATCGAAAAGGGTTAAAAAACGTTTTGATGGCTCTACACTACGACAAAACAAAATGGGTAGGTAACGATCTAAATAACGATCTAAATTTTGGATCTCATCCAAATGGGCAGTTTATCAAATGCCTGCTGGTATCGTTGATTTGGATTGTACTTGAGCAATAGAATTAAGCTTATCCAAAAGTAAATTAACACATCTTAAATTACTTCTTGATTAGAATTTTTCGAATAAAAGATAAAGTGTTGAGTGGCAATGGTTCAGACAAATAAGTTAAGATTCAACTTATGCCCAAATGTTAAATTTATGGCATTCTCAGTGGTAAGTGAAAAGATAAGTCACCCACTGTTGATGCAAGTATTATCGCAATAACGCGCAACCATTATTCGCTGATATTTGGAATATGAACATAAATGCCATAATGTGACACAGACACGCTTATGGGGACATTTATTATACTCTACTGATAAAATGTATTTACGAAAAAGATTACAACCCTTTCTGCCACAGCAACTTGAAATTAGTTTGTATAACTTTGATCGAACTATTCTAGATTTTAAAATATCTTTCTAAAAACCCTATCAAAATCGCTATTTTTATTTTTAATTTTCTCACCAAAAACAGCCACAGTAATCCATCCGCCAATAAAAATTATGAACAACAGCAAGCAGCAAATGTCAGTGCAACCTCTGCAAATAAAAAATTCATAAATTTCAAAAACAAAACACAAACCCACCAATAAAAAAAAAAAATCAAGTTCAATGTCCTAGAAGAATGTAAATTTCGATTTGGCGTGACAATGACAGTGCACAATTTTATTATCCCTTTTCATGATCACCAAACAAAAGCAATTTCCTACCTGATACATGAGGTATACAGCAATCAATCAAACAACCTTCACAATGATTTCCACTAATAGTGATTACTATTACACCCTTTTCGTATTTGATTATCATAAAACTCGTTTTCAGTTGACATTTTCGTCCAAAAAAATAATCTTTTCAAACCAAAATACTATTAAAAGTAAATGACATTACCTGTTTTTAATAGGTCCATTAAAATCAGGGTCATATTGAAAAGGTGCACCTGCAAAATAAAAAAAACTTCTTTAAATATTAAGTCAAAATACTGCGTTTAGTGTAATTCTAGTTGCAAATTTAATCGACCTTGACTAGGCAATATTTTTTTTTCCCAAGTGAGAAATTAAAAATGTAATTTTACTAAATGTTGGGTGGGGCTCATTTTGGGGTCTACAGGTGAATAAAATAGGTGTGTGCTGAAATTCAACAGGTCGCATCAATCTGTTGATAGGTTACACTACATCAATCTGCTTAAGTAAATGTTTGATTGACACATCTTTAAAGGTCTCAAGTGGGATATTAAACAACCACTTACTGTATATCATTTCAGATTGACACTTTATAAATAGGTGATCACAACGTTTATAAATGAATAAATCAAATCTTTTACCACCAGACTAAAACGAGTTTATATTTTAGTACTCGTTATATTTCTTAGTCTCGTTCTGCGGTTAATTAAACCGGAAGGGAAGCGCCCTTCAACATCATATTCACCAATTTTCCGTGCAAACAAATTATATTGGTCTTGAAATAGAAATAGCGTGAGCTCTTTCACATCACAGACCTACATAAAATCAGGATATAATTTCGCTTTAAATCAATACGTAACAGAAAACGAAAATGTAGGCTAAACTATGCGAACACATCGATACCATTTGCATCGAAATAACAACAGGATCACACCACTAAATCATGTTTGCGTGATCAAAATACATTTCTTACTTCTCGTAGAACGAGTCATGAAAATTAACCAAGAAATGAGTCTAGGCAAATCGGATTGGGGCTTTTAACAAAAGGGCCTCGCTCTAATTGTCTTACCATGTTTGTTATTGGCATCTTCAGAGTCACCTACGCTTGTGCCTCCCATTACTTGACTCTTATCGCCTCATGCAGTTCTATGTTGCTTACTAATCGGTAATTTTTGTATTGTCTGTTTTTCGTGGTAGAAGGAGGAGTTGTTTGTGGAAACTCGTGGACCTCTGTCCAAGTATCTGTTTTCTGATTGGCTGAATTGGTTGAGTCATGTATTTGGCCTTCAGTGCAGTGGCTGCGGATTTTGTGGGGATAACCTGTTAATTTGTTTGTGTTTGTATAGGCCATGGCGAGCATAGGATTTGTATTACAGGATTACTTTTCGCACGTATGGTAAAATAAGGAAACCAATTTTTTATAATATTACTGCTGTTTTTTTGTCCCAAAAATAAATTGATGTGTGTTTATTTCCTCCGGTAAAGAATATTTAATTAAAAAGAGTGTTTCGAGGAAAGCAAACTACTCCTTGAAAATGTTTATATACATTAAAAATGTAAACTATTTTGTTTTATTAAATTGCAAATTGTAAATCTTATTACACATTAAAAGAGGATTTCCTGTAATTATGGTAATCATACGACATTTGGCTTCAGTTTTGGTCTTTAAGATTTTATTTAAAAAAGTATTTTGTTAAATATATTCAAAGTTAAGAAGATTTTGGCATCGAGTCAATTTTTTTTCCTGTCGCCTTATTTCATTATTTTTAAATGCCACTTTCTTTTGCCTTGGAAAAATGTTGTCTTGAAATTATGAGTCGTTGAATTTGAGATGTTCCCTCGTAAATCTTTTTTTTTTAAATTGTGTTAAAAAATTGTGCAAAATGTTAAACCTATAATCTTTTTAACCTGATAAATTTTTGCATCTCTCATTAATTTTTCAACTGGATATTCGCTGTTAAACCCGTTCCCACCAAAAATCTGAAAACCAATTATAGTAACGTTCGTTTTACTAAAAGTAGCTAGATTAGTTACCTGAACCGCCTCAGTTGCACATTTATTGGCTACATCGCCAGCCAAGCATTTAGCAATTGAAGCGTAATAACTATTTCTACGACCCTGGTCATCCTCCCAAGCAGCTCTCAATGTAGCCAAGCGAGCGGTTTCAACTCCGATTGCCATATCAGCCAACATGAATGCAACAGCTTGATGCTAAAACAAAAACGAAAACGGAGAGAATAGAGAATGAATTACATTTTCAATACTATTTGAAGTTCAAAATGGGTAATTTATCCATTACTTCAGCTATTGCAACCCCGAAAGTTTTCCTTTCTAAAGCATATTTTGTAGCTTCATCCAAAGCTCTCTGCGCAAGCCCAGTTGCTCCAGCTGCAATCTTGATATTAAAAGTATTAATTAAAGGCAAAAAGAATTAATTTTACAAATTATTCACCGGAGCTCTTGTCTTATCAAACACTCCCATGGCAATTTTAAATCCTGCACCTTCGCCAAGCAATACGTTCTTAAAAAGTTTTAAAATAAAACATTACACAAAATTAAAAACATTAAAAAAGAGTAACAGAAATTGATAAACTTTTCCGGGTTTTAATAAAACACCTACTTCTTTAGGCACGACGACATCTTCAAAGGTAATTCCTCTTGTATCAGATGCTCTTTGTCCCATCATCCATTCCTTTGAATCATTTAATTTATTGCAGACAATTTAAAAAAAAAAATAGATAATGCAATTACTTTTCTTCCTTTTACAATTCCAGGTGAATCGGCTTCCACAATAAATCCTGTGAAGGCTTTTCCGGCTGAGTTGGAGTCTGGATCAGTTCGGGCAAGAACAAAGTACCAGTTAGCAACACCAGCGTTAGTAATCCACATTTTCTGCCCATTCAAAATATAATCATCTCCCTTTTTAACGGCATATGTGTTTTAATTCCTGCAACATCAGAACCAGCGCCAGGTTCCGTAACGCAATATGCCTGAAAAAAATCTTACGTTAGTAGTAGAAAAACATTTTTTACATTTAACTTATTGACTCACGCTCAATAATGGTGCATCAATCATTCTGCCTAAATATTTCTTTTTCTGTGCATCATTGCCAGCAAGAATAACTGGCGCTTCCTAAAGTGACTTTCTTATTATTTTTCCAGTCTTCAGTTTTTTTAAATTAAATATTATGCGCACCGCCAATCCACTGCCCATAATTGCGTTTGTTATACCTGTACAACCGTAAGATAACTCTTCAGTAACTGCACATGAAAGTATACTTGAAGCTTCAAGACCACCTTAATAAAAATAAAGGCCATTTTTTTAAAGTTTGGAATAATAATATCACTTGTGTGCCATAATTACCGTATTTTTGAGGAATGTGAGCATTCATTAATCCTACACTCCATGCTTTTTTAATTATATCCCAAGGAAACTAATTAATAAAAATAAAATAAAAAATATTACAGTCAAAAATTTAAAAAATTACTTCTCCTGTTTTATCATAGTGTGCTGCTACAGGAATTAATTCTTCTCTAGCAAATTTATGAGCGAGTTGTTGTACTTGCTTTTGCTCTTCATTAAAAGCTAAAAAATTCAAACTAGTGAGAAGTTACTTTATAGCGTTTTAAATAATTTTAATACAAAAATTAATTCCTGCGAAGTCTGGTTTTGCTGAAAAATGACGTAAAGGTTGTAATAACACTTGCCTAAACATTTTTCTAAGGTATATTTTGCAAAATATTTTAAATTATCAGCAGTTCTAATCTATTGATTTTTGGACCTGGTGCCACGGCTCGGACTATGCACATTATGGCTGACTGACAGCTGGTGGGGCGGAGCTGTAGGTGGAGTTAATCTCTTGATCAAATCCTTAAGTGATCAACCATTTTACTAATATACATTTATGGATTGAAAATATTTCATCATTACTGGTGATTTTAGGTAAATCGCACAAAAAATTTCTCGGAAAAGATTAAATTTATTCGATACTTTAAAAAAATATATTCCTTTATGCTAGTGCTTTTGTCAACAAAATTGTTGTATAAAGTACAATTTCAGAAACAGAAATTAACTGTTTAGTGATCATTTTCATTTTAAAAAAGGAAAAAAAATTCTTTACTTAAACTGCGCCCTCCTTTGCCTTCGTAAAATGTTGACGAGAAATAATTAAGCGTTGAATTTGTGCTGATCCCTCATAAATCTAAAACGAAGTAAATTAGTTGAACTTATGTAATATAATTACCGGTAGTCATTAAAAGTTTAATATTTAACCTGAAAAATTTTTGCATCTCTCATTAATTTCTCGACCGGATATTCACTGTTAAAGCCATTTCCTCCGAAAATCTGAAACCAATAACATTAACATCTGTTGAATTTCAAAAAGAATGATTAAATTGGTTACCTGAACGGCATCGGTAGCACATTTATTGGCCACATCCCCAGCCAAGCATTTAGCAATAGAGGCAAAATAACTATTTCTACGGCCTTGATCATCTTCCCAAGCAGCGCGCAATGTAGCCAAACGAGAAGTTTCCACTCCTATGGCCATATCGGCCAACATGAACGCCACAGCTTGATGCTGAAAAATACGGTATAATGAAATAATTCTGTTACGGATCAAATTACTTACTTGGGCGATTGGTACTCCAAATGTTTTCCTTTCTAATGCATAGTTTGTTGCCTCATCTAATGCTCTCTGTGCAAGTCCAGTTGCTGCAGCCGCAACCTAGAAAAATTACCCCAATATTAAAAAAAAAATCAATAATAGATGGTCGTAGGAAAAAAAAAATCATGATATTTGACCTAACTCCTCTCTTTGTATTGTAAACTTACCGGTGCTCTGGTTTTATCAAAGACGCTCATGACGACTTTAAAACCAGCACCTTCTCCCATTAAAACATTCTAAAAATTTAAAAAATCATTAAATAACTTGTTAAATCAAAGCTTTTAGATAATGTTTACTTCTTTTGGGACGACGACATCTTCAAATGTAATTCCTCTTGTATCCGAAGCTCTTTGCCCCATGTTCCATTCCTGCAGAGATTAGTTTTAATGAATGAACAAATAAAAAATTTTTCAAGTACTATTACATACTTTTCTTCCTTTAACTACCCCAGGCGAGTCTGCATCTACTATAAATCCTGTAAAAGCTTTTCCTGGTGATTTGGCGTCAGGATCCGTTCTGGCTAAAACAAAATACCAGTTCGCAACTCCACCATTTGTAATCCACATTTTTTGTCCATTTAAAATGTATTCATCGCCTTTTCTCACGGCGCGTGTTTTAATCCCTGCAACATCGGATCCGGCAATTGGCTCAGTTACACAGTAAGCCTAATAACATTTTGTTAATGAATGCAGTTATTTTGTTCTTGCAAATCGTACGTACACACATTAAAGGTTCTTCAATCATGCGTCCTAAATATTTTTTCTTTTGTGCATCATTTCCGGCAAGAATTACAGGCTCTTGCTGGAAATTATAATATAATATCATATCAATTTTTCTCATAATATTACCACAAATTTTAATATCATACCGCCAAACCATTTCCATCCAACGCTGTGGTTATTCCAGTGCAACCATAGGCTAATTCTTCTGTGATTAGACATGAAAGAATACTCGAAGCTCCGATTCCTCCTAAATATTTTTCATTAGTATAGAGCAAAGCAATCTAGTTAATTACAAATACCTACCGTATTTTTGGGGGATGTTTTTATTCATTAAGCCTAAACTCCAAGCTTTTTTAGCAACATCCCAGGGGTACTGTTGATTAGATTCCGTTTTGAATCAGCATAAATAAAATATAAAAATTTACTTCTCCAGTTTTATCATGGTGAGCTGCAACCGGAATAATTTCTTCTCTGGCAAACTTGCGAGCGACCTGTTGCATTTGTACCTGTTCATCATTTAAGGCTGAAAAATTTTTAGGGTTTAATTACCGCTACAAGTTTTAACTAATGAAATTACAACCGAATGTTATGCCTAAGGATGACCCAGCTTCTTGAACGTTTGTTCTTAAGGAGAAGTTGCGGATAGAAGACCGAAAACATGAGAAAATTCCATTGCGTAGCATGCTTGAAACTAATATAATTGTGTGAAAAAAAAGTACGTAAAATTGACTTATTATCTCTGAACGCTCTGACTGACCTTTAGTCGAGCCTTAGTCCACCTCGATAAAATCCGGGTCATAAAAACGTAACTACTGCTGCAGGAAAAGGCGTGGCAAAGGTCTGTGTTTAGGTACGGTGTGGTAGAAAAGTGAAATTGGAAAAATCATGGATATAAAGATTCTTCATTTAGTAAAGAAGGGACCAAATTTTAATTTTGAATTGTAGCCGCAATCAATATTACATTTTCTGACGACACAAAAAAATTTTTAAAAACTTATTTAAAGTTTGGGGCCATGTTAGTCAGTATTGGAAAAAAAATCAAACTGAAGGGTTCAAGTTGAATATTTCAAGATTATGGGGCCCTGCCAACATACTCCAACCGCGCCCGCACCTTTGCTAGGACAGGGGGGCTACGGCTACCATCCAAAGATCTGGGGAGGGTGACGATTGGCACACGTCTTTTCTAAACAAGTTCATATACGGTTCGCGGTTATATTCATGTGAGGCAATTATTGGCAAAAACCAGTCAAAAAAATTTACCATAAATATATCATTTTATACCTAATTCGATTATGTACACAATTACATTATAATGTGCTTATAAAAATGTATGCAGTACAACTATTTCATTTACTTTACAAGACTACATCTGTTCACACTCTGCACCGTAAATCTAATTGTACCTTCAAAACGCTATTCTGGTCAATGCAATTCAAAACCCAGCTGCAAATTTAAATTCCGCCCTGTTTTGCTTTCGTCAATAATTCTCTTGAAACAATAACGCGTTGAATCTGGGCAGTTCCCTCATAAATCTAAAAAGAAATTAGTTACACATATACCTTTAAGATCCGTTCTACTTTCACCAACCTGATAAATTTTAGCATCACGCATTAATTTTTCTACGGGATATTCGCTATTAAAACCGTTTCCTCCAAAAATCTACAGGTAAAAGTTATTAAACAAAAAAACCCTTCTAATTTTAAAGTTAAATTACTAACCTGCACGGCATCAGTTGCGCATTTATTCGCTACATCTCCAGCCAAACATTTCGCAATAGAAGCGTAGTACGTATTTCTACGCCCTTGATCAATTTCCCATGCAGCTCGGTATACAGCTAACCTTGAAGTTTCAACACCAATTGCCATATCAGCCAATATAAATGCTACTGCTTGATGCTACGAATGAATTAATAAAAATAAGTTTTCGGCACGCTTAAACGTTATTTATTAACACTTCACCTCTGATATTGGAACACCAAACGTTTTCCTTTCCAATGAGTATTTAGTAGCTTCATCTAAAGCTCTTTGAGCAAGTCCAACAGCACCAGCCGCAACCTAAATATATTCAAATTAACATTAATTGAGATTGTTAGAAACTTTTGTTTTATATTTACTGGTGGTCTCGTCCTATCAAAAGCGCCCATTGCTATTTTAAAACCAGCTCCCTCATTTAGTAAAACATTCTAAAAAAAAAAAAAGTTAAAACGTTGTACATTATTTTCCGAGTAATGTATTTTTACTTCTTTCGGAACTTTAACGTCTTCGAAGGTAATTCCTCTTGTATCAGAAGCCCTTTGGCCCATATTCCATTCCTTAAGAGAAATACTTTGTCAAAAAATTTTCAACAGCACTTATCAACTAGGGCAAATTACTTTTCTTCCTTTGATTATTCCAGGCGAATCAGCATCAACAATAAAACCCGTGAAAGCTTTACCGGGTGATTTGGCATCAGGATCTGTTTTCGCAAGAACAAAATACCAATTTGCAACGCCTCCGTTTGTAATCCACATTTTCTGCCCATTTAATATATATTCATCTCCTTTTTTTACAGCTCGTGTTTTAGCGCCTGCAACGTCAGAACCTGCGCCTGGCTCGGTTACACAATAGGCCTAAAATACAACAAATTTCGGTTTTGTGAATAACTAAGTACTTGCAATGCTTTTAACGTTCTGTTTGTATGACACTTACACACATTAAAGGTTCTTCAGTCATACGGCCTAGGTACTTTTTCTTTTGTGCGTCATTTCCAGCAATTACAACGGGCATTTGCTTTAAAAAAAATGATTTTACGTTAAAGTCTAATATCTCCTTCATTACTTTTTTTCGTTTACCCCTAAAGAATTCGCTTCAATAGCAGTTTGAACACCCGTGCAACCATACGCCAATTCTTCTGTCACTAAAACCGTCTGAATATTGCTTGCACCGATACCACCTTTAGAATGAAATCAATAATGAATCATTAATGAAATAATTTCAAATCTACACATAGAACATACCGTACTCTTGAGGAATATGACCATTCATCAATCCCAAACTCCATGCTTTTTTGATAATATCCCAAGGATACTATAAATTACAATCAAGGTTAAATGATTAAAATCATCTTAAGTTACATGAAAGTGCGTATAATTACTTCTCCCGTTTTATCGTGATGAGCTGCTTTTGGTAAAATCTCTTCCCTCGCAAATTTTCTCGCAACATCTTGAATTTGCTGTAATTCTTCAGTCAAGGCTATTAAAAAAAATGAACCCTAATTATTCATGTATATTTTGGGAATATTTTTTGGTTACCAAAAGAAATTCCTTCGATACTTGCTTCTTGAGTAGCTGGTTTTGAAGTGAAATGACGGACGGATTGCCGAACGCCTGATTGGATTATTTGTCGAAACATGATTTTCGGTCTACTCAAAATTTTGTTGGAATACAATTGTATGTAATATGTAATGTATATTTATACTTACAGGTTTGTCAAGAGTGTAAGCGCAAATTGACCTTTGGCCAGATAATAGCTTCGGCCGATGCCGATGTGTCTTCAGAACAGAAGGTGGCGACGTGTAGTGGCAAAAATAGTCAACAAAAAAATATAATATTTTTTCCTGTGGCTTTTTTTTTTCGTCTATCATCTAAATCATCTTGTTTAATAACAAGACCCAATACCATACAAAAATATTCCGCGCACACATGCGTATTAAGCATTGCTCTTAAAATATGCATACTTTATTTCAATTAATTAGCAAATGATTCACCAGCAGGCAGCCAAATTGTTTTACAATGAACCGCCTGTTTCCAATACATTCGGTCTTTTTTCACATCATTCCAATTTTTAAAGTCATCTAAGTTTATCCAAACACGCTTCAAACTTTCTGCACTCTCAAATTTAATTTTTTCACAATTTTCTTTACTTCCAAAATACCATAGGGCATTTACATCATGATGCTGAACTAACGTTTCGGCTAATGAATCTTTATTTCCGGTTACAACGTTTATAACACCACCAGGGACATCGGAAGTATCAAACACCTAAAAAGAATTTATCTGTAGTTGTCAACATTAACAAAACTTATTTCAAATACTTGGCACAAATCCAAAGCAGGTGTAGGGCAAGTTTCACTAGGTATAACAATGACCGCATTTCCCCTTGCAATTGCCATGGCAGTAAGAGCTATAAATGACAATAACGGGAATGCAGAAGGGCAGGCAATACCAATAACCCCAACAGGTTCGTTGCACTGCAAGGTAATTCCTGAAGAAACAGTTTCCTGCAGAAGATTTCAGTTTAATAAAAAAATAATTAAAAGCTAAATTTTGTTTTATACTTTTAAACTTCCTCCAAATTTATCGCAAACAGCAGCCCAATGATATAAATGCTGAACTGCTTCGTTAAATTCTGTCTCATCTCCAGTAGTAAACTCTGATCTCCTCCGCTCTAAATTCTCAGCAATGTAATACAATATTTGAGCACGATTATGGCCAGAACGTTTTGCCCAACTAGAAAAAAATTATTCTGTTAGAACATTCGATAAAGAACCTAATAGAAAAAAAACTAATTACCCCGGCTGTGCTTTTTGGGCAGCTTCAACAGCGTTTCTTATGTCTTTTCGACTACCTTCTGGTACAAGGGCTAATAATTCGCCTTTCACATTACGTATTTCCCGAGATGTATTGCCATCTGGTCGTACTTGCGCACCTCCAATGTACAGTTTATACGTAACATCAATCCTAAAATTAAGATATACATAAAAGTAATATTCAATCGTAATTTGCATTGTAATTGTATAAAATCAACCCTGTAGGCAATATACATATAAGATTTTTTTATTACCTAGGACGGATAGAATCTGCAACAATGTTGACTTGGCCAAGTTCATCTGCAGCCTCATTCCCCACACCGTGGCTTGGTTTCATATATTCCAATAAGCCCTAAAAATCATTACTTTACTAAATGGATGAAATTTAAAACCTCTTTATTACTTCCTCTCCTCCATGCCGTCCATAACCACTCTGTTTACATCCACCTGAGGGCGCGGCTGCATCAAATGTGTTATGACTGTTAATCCAAACAGTGCCTACTTTAAGCCCATTCGCAACTTCCACAGCTAAGGCACTATTATCAGTCCACACACTTGCGGCAATTCCATATGAATTGTTATTAGCAAGGGCGATTGATTCTTTGGCAGTTCTAAATGGCATTGCTACTACAACTGGTCCAAAAATAACTTCTAACGCAACCCAAGAGCCAGGATCAAGACCCGTGATTAAAGTGGGTTGAAAAAAATTCCCAGTGATGCTGACACCAGTTGACGCTTGGAATATCTGAAAATATTTCTTTCATTCTAGGAAATAATAACGTGACTTTTATTTTACCTGAGCACCATCTTTTCTAGCTTTATCTACGGCAGTTTTGATCTTGTTTAAATGTTTTTCATTAATAATTGCGCCTAAGTCCATAGTTTTATCCATTCCATTTCCAACCCGCAATTTACTCATACGCAGCTTCAATTTTGATATTAATTCTTGGAAAACTGTTTCTTGAATCAATAACCTACTACCCGCAAAGTTGGACTATATTGAAAACAGGAATGAAAATCACCTCAAAACCATTCTTTTTCTTACTGTGTTGCGTACCTGTCCATTATTCGAAAAACAACCATCTATAATTCCTTCAATAACACTGTCTTGGTCCACTGAATCAAAAATTATCATTGCAGATTTGCCTGATAATTCCAAGCATAAACATTGATTTATGCGTGATGACAGTCGACATATTTCTTTGCCCAGCTACATATAAAAAATATAATAAAAATATTCAATTTAATTTTAAATCAAATATGTAGATTGTCAATTACATTTGTTGGTCCAATAAATGAAACTTTCCTCACAAAATCAGATGTCAGTAATTTCTTAACAATTGTGGAATTGGTCGTACTCAAAATATTAATGACTCCTTTCGGAACCCTAAAGAGCATTAAAATTTAGTGATGAAAAATAATATGTAGACTTAATTTTACCCTGAAAAACGAAAAATATCAGCCAAAAAGTAAGCCGATAGTGGGGTTTCGGAAGGAGCCACGATTATTAAGGAATTTCCAGCAGCTAATGCTGGTGCAGCCATTTTAGCCAAATGCAGTGCAGGAAAGCTCCAGTGGGGCAAGAGTACAGTGATGCCTATAAAATAGAAGATTTCAATAAAACAAAAAGTTATTAACGACGAAAAAATTGTTTACCTTTGGAAGTGGCGCACATTGTAGGGTTTAAAAGTTGTGCACTGCCAGCATAATAATAAAACATACGAATAACAGCAGGAATGTCAAATTCTTTCACTTCGTGCATTGCTTTCCCTGTGTTAACGCATTCAATTACATTGAAAACGTGTTGCTGTTTTTGAATATTTCTTGCAATTCTGAATATAAAATAGAATCAAAACGTGCACCGAATTTAAAGTTTTTTTAATAATTTACTTATATAATATTTTGGCTCTTGAATGACCTGAAGTTTTTTTCCATAACTGATAAGCATCATGAGCTGCGCCAATTATACTATCTAAATCTTTTTCATTAGGTTCTAATACTGTGACGATTGTTTTTCCAGTATTAGGATTTACCACATTCAATGACTTCCTATCAGCAGGTGTCTCCATTTCTCCATTTACAAAAAACCCAAATTTGTGTGATTTTAACCAGTCCTAAAAGAAAAAAAAACATTAAAATGTAGCTTGAAATATTGTTGCCAGGGCTTCGACCAGCTTTAATTTTAAGGTGCTTCGAGTGGCCTTCGACCTTGACTTTTGAATCGCAACGAGGGGGAGTGGTGACGCTTTACACGACTCCGTAAAAATAATATGGATGCAAAAAAAATACCTGCATTAGGGAGTCACTTTCTAATACGGCTCCATATTCCATCGTTTTAAAAATATCTTGAATAGTTACAGCACTGCTCTTCATACCCGAGGTATTGGAAGCCATGCTAGTTTTAATCACTAAAACAGCCACCAGAGGACGTACAATCGCATATCTAAAAAGCTGACTTTTGACTTCAACTTTCATCCTGACAGGACATAATCATGTTGAGATTTAGGTCAGTGTTTTTAATTTTTTAAGTTACTCCTTGAGTTTTTATGTAAAGCACATATCACTGCTTTTATTTGACAAAAGCCCATACTAAGATTACAAGACACAACGCGCAGTAAAACAATATTGTGAGAAATCGAATATGAATATGAATGATCAATCATGTTTAAGATACGGATGCACATGTCTCATCAAATGCTCTTCTCTTGCTTGTATTTTTGCCAAATCGTCCCTATAGATGTGTTGAAAAATGGCTACAGCATAACAATCCCCTACAATATTGTTTACTGTGCGGCAACGACCTCTAAAAAAATAATTGGACAAAATCACATTGAGTTTTGATGTAATTCCAATTACTTACAAAACCCAATCAATTAACAGCAGTAAACTTAAGTCATCTACTGGCACATGGGGCAGCACAGACAAAGTCATTGCCATCAAAAATATTGCTGCAGAGGGAGTTGCTGCCGAGGCCACGCTAACAGCTGTAGACATAAAACTGAAAACAAAAAGATGTTAATCATTAATTGATACGCTCCAGTGAATCCCTCAGTAGCCTTACATAATTGTTATAATTTCTCCAACTGTCGGTTCATGAGAATGTATTTGTGACATGAAGAGAGTCGCTACAGCTACAAAAAGAGCTGTACCGTTCATATTTATGGTTGCACCAATCGGAAGTACAAATTTGGTCATATATTTATTGCATCCATTATTTTCTTCCATGTTTTGAATGGTGACAGGCAAAGCAGCAGCACTGGTGAAAAGAAATGTTCAACGGTTAATTTGCTTGATTGCATTTCGTTGTGAATGTTTACCTTGATTCTGTTGCAAACCCAGTTGCAAGAGCCTGCATTGTATTCCAAAAAAATGGAAATGGGTTCTTTCTTAGAATAATGAAATAAATTGCGGGTAGCATTACAAATTGGTGGATTGCCAAACCAAATACAACGGTTAAAATGTACAAAACAAGATCTTCTAGATACTTCACTTCTTCAACTTTTATTGAAGCCATTTTCTGACATATTATACTTGCAACTCCAATTGGCATAACCCTGAAAAATTTTATTAAAGCAATGAAGGAAGAAGTTGAGGACTTAAAATTTACCAAATTATTAGAGAGACCATCTTCATTATAATTTTGTTCAAACAGTGGAAATATTGAGCTATTACAAGACCCTTTTCACCCATTGTGCTTAACATTGCACCAAACACCATGAAGAACACAATGAGACCTAATTACAATAAAATTTGTTTCAAAAGATGATACTGCAGAAATATATCGATAAAACCTCACCAAGAGTATTGCTTCCTGTTCTATTTAAAATTACCCTTACGAGTGTCGTTTCATTTGCAAACGTTGTTTTGTTTATTCCAACAATATCAGGCAGTTTTTCTTCATAATAAGTTTGCGACTGGAAAAAAAGTTATTTAGTCGTTAATAAAAAAAAAGTAAATACGACAAACCTGTTTGAGGCAAGCTTCAATGATATTTTCAGGAAGACCATTTCTGTGAGAGTTTTTTTTTTTTTATACTAAAATCATTTTTAAATTTAATTCACTTTTAAATGCTTTTATACCTCACAACATCTAGAAAGGCATCCAGTTGATTTATATCATGGGTTTTAATTCCGACTATTAACGATTCTTTAATATCAGGATGTCCAGGGTGAATAATCAAAACAAGAAAAACTCCTAAAATGGCACTGACAAAACTTGTAAGCAGAAAATATCCAACAATAACAGCAGACATTCGACCATTTGTTTTGGGGTCCAAAGATGTTGAGCCTGTAATATCAAAAAATTATTATTATCATTACTGAAAAATTATTGACAACAACAAAATTATTTTCTTTAGATATCCTATTACCACATAGCTAATTAAAATAACAACTCCCTCCCTTTCAGCAAACATGTTATTTATGTGTCCTGTTTTTAATCATTCTGAACTCTCCATTTCCCACACTTACCAATCATCTCGCGTACAAAAAATTCATTAATTAAAAATGTTGGCATCCAACCAAATGGCTAATTAACACTTGTAAAATTACCTGAAACAATACTTGCAATAATAAGAGGTATAACCATCATTTTCAGCATCCTAAGAAACAATTCTCCAGGAAATCCAATCAATTTAAGAGTGTCATAAGACGGTTCTTCTTTTCTCACAACGGCTCCTATTATCAACCCCAAACCAACGGCAACAACAGTTGTAACCAATAAGCCATTCACCACGAACCATGTTGTTACTTTCTTAACGTGTCTCTGCTCAAACCCTTGCCGTACACGGTCCATACTGTAAAAAAAAGTGTTTTGATACTTTTATCATAAATTTGATAAATAAGGCAATTCGTATACTTTAATTTAAATTGCCCTTGAAACTTTATAGCACAAATATGGATAAATATTGATATGTAATGCAGTGTTTAACTGCTTATTTTAAAATAAAATAAGTTTTCGATAAGATTTGTGATTATAATACTTACACTTTGCTTGTCAACTAGTCTTAAGTCCGGCTAATTGTCCAACTAAAGCTAAACTGAATATTAGTACAGCTGCTCGCCAAATGTCCTTGGGGTGCGTTCTTCAGCAAGCGAATGCAAATTGTTTCTAAACCCAAACACTGAAATTAGGAAGTTGTTAGTCGCAAGAGTTTGCACATGATTTCTATTAAATGAAAGAACACACTTAACGAAAGAAATACATAAAAGGTAATTTTTCTTAAATGCAGCTTTAAGTCGTGGCTGCACAACCCAGAATTAGAGATGTTCCATTTATAGTACAAGCGCTCTCAGCAGTTTTTTATTTTTTATAAAGATTTTTAAAATATTTTTTAAAAACTTTATTGCCACCATTATTTAAAAAAATGATATAAAAGTTTAAAACAGAACATGGTATTAAGATAAAACAATTCAAAGCCATGACTTCATCAACTCAATAACAAGTGGAAACGCTTTTACGTAATTGACAAATTCCCGATCTAGATCTTGTCCGAGCATCCAGTCTGGTTGAAATGCTATTTCGGGAAAAGTTTTTCTCTTGCGAGGTGAAGGCTTTGGAGGGCTCGTTCTACCAGTACGAAACTGGAAGCGTCTGCTTACGGCAGCGCATAAATTGTTGATGCATTTTTTCAAAAGTTCATCTCGTTGAAACAGCTAAATTGTAAACATCCCATATTTAACAAAAGTGTCTTTTTAAATCTAAGTTGACATACCTTGACACACTGTTTATCTCTGGACAGAAGCCATATCAAAGAGCTGCATTTAAGCACAATTTTTTCATTGTTTTCAAAATAGTGGCGCATTAGTTTCACAATAGTTATAGCACTTCCTTTTGATTGCCATACATAGCTTCTGCAGGGTTCATGCTGTCGATATAAAATGAAATTCGTAACAATTTTCCAGAGCAGACTTAATGGAATACATACCTTTGCCAGATTAACCAAAATGCAAAGGCATTCTATAATTACTTCCATGTGCGGCACACTTCTATTGCACCCCTCTATTAATTGAAAAATAATGGATATTCCTCCGCTATTTGCTAGTCTCTCACAACAAACAGCGCTTAATCTTGTAGACGTATCTGAGTTTTAAAAGTTTGATGTTAAAAAGGAAACATGCAATTTATGTATTCGGGTTAAGCTTACTCAAGTGGTTTAATGCTTTCCATACGGTTGACAATTTTCTGCAATTGAATAGAGAGTCGAGACCAGCTGTAGTCCGATTCCAAAGAGTATTTTCCAAAACTGCAGACTGATTAACTTCAGCAATCCTACTTCTTGCGTCACTAACTCGTCTATCAGATATTTTGCACCGCAATTTATATCCTCGCCAAGCAGACTTAAAATTTAAAAAAAAGTTTACGGTCTCATTCTGTGTAACTAGATGATTTTAGGCATATGGAGAGTTTTCCTTGCCCGAATTAAGTTTTTTTGATCTATTTACCTTAAGTGAAACATGCACCTTTTACAAACCAAAAGTTATTATTAACTAAGCATTAAGCTCTCAAGTATTAACAGCATAACATTACTTTGGAAAATTGCATGAAATTAAAAAACGTTACCTGAATAGTAGCCGCACTTCTGTTTATCTTTCTCACGTAGCACTTCCTGACCCATCGCTGAAGACGAATCGCGCTTAACTGCAACTTTGCTGCTGCAGCAAAACACTTCAAGTAATTCTCCCTTGAAACAATCTGAAAAAAAAATTGTTTAAAAAAGTAAACATATTAAAGCATACATTTCCACAAAACTACATTAAATTCTTTTCTGCCCGGATGTAATCTCTTTAACTTTCTCTTTACATGCACCCTTGTCCTTCTAAACATTCTTCTCACCAGGTAACCTCTAGCAACTGCTTGAAACTTTACAATCCCAGTCATTAACAATTGACGTCGCCTCTTCAATATCCTCTCTTCCATCCAATTTCTCCAAGAACTTTGAATAACCCCAGCAGCCATTTTCATCAACAAAAACCACCGCCTTTGAGCCAATAAAGTTTTCGTCCACTTGGAAAACCCTGACGTCCTTCGCTTCAACTCCAACTCATTCATATACTCCATTTGCCGCACTTTGTATCTCTGATAGCACCGTTCAATAACCCTCACAGCATTCAACATTTTTAATCTCCGCGAATGAGCGAAATTTACGTAATTATTACACCGAAATTTCCAACACACACATCTTTCCTTTTCCAACTTCCTTCGAGTACGAGTCCCCCTAAATAACGCTTGAATTTTAATAGCGGCGGCTACTCTCTCCATTTTTATTCTCGCCAAACGCCTTCTAATTAACCAACTTCTAACCCATGCTTGTATTGTAATAGCTGCTCCTCTTAGTATGTGATACTCCTTCCACTTTTTAAAAGAAATCATGTGGTCGTACACTTTACTCGTTCTCGCAAAGTTGCAACGCCTTTTTATAACTCCGGCGCGAATCTTTTTTCGAATTAGATGACCCCTTACAAAACTTTGAATGACTATTACTGCTCCCCTAATTATGTGGTATTGGGTGAAATCTGTTCTCTGCAAAATACAACTCCTCCAAAATCTTTGTATAACAATAGCAGAGGCCCGCATACCAAGAAATTTCTTCCTCCTGAGGAACCCTCTTACATAACTCTGAATTACGATTGTGTAATATCTAACGAAGAGAAAATGTTTGCGAATAATCGCACCTTTGAAAAATCTTTGCAATGCAAAAGCAGCTGCATTTTTTATAGCGTAATGATCGCTTAATATTCGTTTCAATTGGACGAGTCTCCAAAATCTTTGAATTATAATGGCCCCACCTCTAAGCATTTGATACTTAGTTTTCTGCTGCCAACCTCTGAAAAAACTTTGTATGGCAATAGCAGCTACGTTCATGTAAAATAAATTCTTCCTAGCTACACTTCCTCGCCTGAGTGCTTGCATTTTAATCACGTGATACCTCAACTCTAAGAAATCATTCCTCAACTCGCGCACCAATTGACATCTCAAAAACCAGTTTTGGATAACTACTGCAGCTTCATACTCAATTTCCAATCTTTTCCTAACTCTATGACCCCTCCAAACCGCTTGAACTTTAATAGTACTGTTTTTAAATATTAAGTAACTTTGTCTAATAATTCTCCCTTCCCAACATGCTAGAAACCACTCTTCAATTACCAAAACTGCCTGCTTTACAAGTAAGAAATTTCTCCTTGCAGAAAACTTCCTCCAAAAATTTTGAATGTAAATAGCAGCTCTCTTTAGTTGTAGAAACTCCCTTCTTTTTACAACCATTCGAAACCAGCTCTGCACAGCAATGGTTGCGTACTTTAATACTAAAAAGTTCATTCTTTCTTTTCGACCGGCTAGCACTGCTCTCCAGTGCATCTGTAAAACGGCAATGGACCATATTCTTAAACATACTAAAATCATAACCTTTCTTGACCGGTAAAATTTCTGTAGCCCTAAAACAGCTCGACGAATCTGCTTATACTTTTTAACGGCTAAATAGCCCTTGTACCACGATTGAATCTTTATAGCAGCAGATTTTTTAGCTAAAAACCTATCTCTTTCTATTTTCATTTTCAAACAACCTCGAAACCAATCTTGGATGTACTCAGTAGCAGCAACAACGACCAAATAGTTTCTCCTCTCCCTATACCCCCTCCAAACTGCCTGCAGTAGGATAGCAGCCGATTTCATTCTGACGAACTTTTTTCTTTGGAGAGTTGCCCGCCATATTTTCTGAATGTAAACCGTGCAATTTTTGATCACTCGAAATTCCTTCTGGCACAGGTTTGCCCTGTAAGTTTTCTGCACCACAACCGCTGCCCATTTCAAATTCAGGAAATTAACTCTGCTCACTCTCATGCGGTAATTTTTCTGCACTATCAAAGCACTCCATCGAAGAGCTAAAAACCTTCGTCTACAGTGCACCATTCTACAGTTCTTTTGAACAATTTGAGTCGCCCATTTCAAACACAAATAGTAAATACGGATTCTGGTTGTTTTAATCCACCCTCGGGTGTATGTCTGGATGACACAAGCGGCGTCGTCTCGCAACATCCGATGTAAAACAATTCTAATTTCAAATTTCCTTCGACATCTGATCATACGATAATTTTTTTGAATGACAATAGCAGCTCTTTTTAGGCGCACAAAGTTCTCCCGTTCTTTCCTACCCAAAATAATGCCCTTAAAGAACCTTTGCAAAACAATAACAGCCCACAGTTTTCTCACAAACTTTATAACTTTGAACATACGATAATTCTTTTGGACTATAACAGCTGCCCTTTTCAAATCTAAAAATTGTCGCCGTTGCAACCAGCATCTGACAACACTTTGTATGATTACGATTGATTTTATATGTATTTTAAAAGTTTTTCGGGCTCTCCAGCATCGGAAATTCTTTTGAAGGCAAATTACTGATGATTGAATTTTCAGAAATTTTTCTCGTTCCGTTTTACTTAGTTTGGTTCTAATGTACCATTCTTCAATTCTAATAACTGATCTTTTCTGTTTAAAAAAACTCTCTCTCATCATTTTTGTTTCTCTACAATTCTTGTACCATTTCTGAATCGTTACTGTTGCAATCAGATATCTTTTCGTTGTTAATTCTCTTTCTTTTAGTTTCTGATTTCTGTACCAACTTTGAATAATAATAACTGCTTGTTTCACCCGTAAAAAATCACCCCGAACTCTTTTCATTTCTTTGCAACACTTGTACCAAGTTTGAATTTTAAATATTAACTCTTTGCATACCGAAATTTCTTCGCGTTGCCGTTTAATTTCCAAATGTTGTCTGTAGCGTCGTTGAATAATGATTGCAGCTTGCCGAAGTTTCAGGAATTTTAACCGTGGGCTCTTAGATTGTTTACATCGCGTGAACCAACTTTGGATATTTACTGCCGCGTTTCGAATTGCCAAAAATTCCGACCGCCGTTTTCGCATATCGTTTCGGCTACGGAGACGTTGTTGAATCATCATGACTGCGCTTACCATCTTCAAGTAATCATCCCGGGTTTTTTGGATTACTTTACATTCGCGATACCATCTTTGGATGATTATAACGGATTGAATTGTCTTCAAATATTGCAATCTGGTGTTTCTGGATTCTTTAGATCGTCTGTATAATCGTTGGACAAAAATTACGGTTTGTTCCAGCTTTAAAAATTGTTGATGAATCCGTTTTGTTTCTTTCATGCAGCGGTACCATTTCTGGATGTGAATTGTAGCTCTTCTTTTGACCAAAAACTGTCTCCGGATTTGTTCAGATAGTTTTTTACTTCTGTACCATCGTTGAATGCTGATAGCGGAATTCTTCTGTTTTATAAATTCTGCCCGACAATTCATTGTAAGTTTTCTCATTCTATATCGCTTCTGTAATATTATGACTTTTTCTTTAATTTGTAGAAACCTACTTCTTTCTTCTTTAACCTGCTTTATTTGCCTGTATGACCGTTGAATAAACAACACCCTATTTTTCAATTCCAAAAATTGTATTCGACATTTCTGGGCTTCTCTGCAACATCTAAACCAACGCTGGATGATTACGGCTTTCTCTTTTAAAATTAAATACTCCATTCTCAGTTTTTTCATTGCAACGACACTTCTACGTAATTGCTGAAGCCTAATAACAATCATCCGCAAAGCCAAAAAGTTTTCTCGTTCAAACCTGGTTTGCATTGTTCCAATATACCAGTTTTCTATGCAAATAACGGCTTGTTTCGTTTGGTTAAACCGACTTCTGAATGCTCGTGTCTTCCTGACGTTTCTGTACCATTGCTGCAAATTGATAACAGCGCATTTTACAGCCAAAAATTCCATTCGTTGTTGCTTCGTATCTCTGGTTCTTCGAAACAATATCTGCATCTTCATAACATTTAATTTCAATTCCAAATATTCTTTTCGGACTAAATCCGCTTCCTTCCAACTTCGAAACCAGTTTTGGATAATTAGAGCAGACCGTTTGCATTCAAGAAAGTCTTCTCTGATTTTGCTAGCCATTTTTATCCGTCTGTACCATCTTTGAATAGTGTAAATAGCATTTATTTTCTTCAGAATCAAATCCCTTGAATTTTGACCTTTGAAGTAGGCTTGAATTTTGATAGTTATAATTTTCAATTTATTATAATTTTTCTTGGCGAAGACCATTCGCCAAAATGATTGAATTGAAGTTGCAGCAGCATCTCTTTCAGCTTCTCGCAAAAGTAAATCGAGTTTCTCATCTTCTTCCATTTTAATCCGAGCCAAATAATTTCTTATTGCTCTTTGGATAATGGATGCTGCCTCATTTTCAAGTTGATGTTTCTTCAATAAAAATATTCTTACAGATCGCTGAATTGTTATGGCAGCTTTGATTGAATGTTTAATTTCCCGTTGTTGAATGAATTCTCGGACTGCTTGATATTGTATTCGTGCTTGTTGCATTCGAAACCATGTTTGTATAATTAACGTTGCAGCTTGTAATCGCAGAAACTTTTGCCTTGCAATAAATCTTCTTGCCAGAGCTTGAATTCTAACTATGTTTCTCCGAGTTTTCAAAAATCGCTGACGCAATAAATGAGTGCGAAGCCATCTTTGAATTTTTATACTCGATTCTGTCTGTAAATTCATTTGCGGTCGGTGGAAATGTTTTCGAATAGCTCTTTGAATTTTGATTGCTGCTTCGATTTCCATCTGTAATAATACAAATATGTGTTAATATTTGTGAAGATACAAAGTTGTGGTGGACTGTACTTGTTTCTCCCGCTTAGATTGACTTTTATTGCTGTGCTTACGCCAAGCTTTTTGAATAACTCGAGCTGCTCGAAGTTCGGCACTAAAATCCAAATAGCGTGCGCATAAATAACTGATAAAAACCATTGTAACTTTTTCATCCGGTATTGTGTTAGACATAAAACTTGGTTTTATCATCAAGGGGACACCACCGCATAAGACGATCTTAGATAAAGCAACTCGAAAATTTTCTTGCTCATTTTTCAATAACTGTTCTTGCTTTTCAGCACCTAGAATAAATTACAAAATGTTTGTCCTGTCATTCTAAATTTGTTCGCATCGTATGTATTTTAATGCCGTACTTGTTAATGATGACGTCCACTTTTCATTAAAACTGTCATCAGACGTTAATGAATCAGTAGGTACCAAATAGCTCTGAGTTGTTTCGTCGTGTATTTCACTCGAAGGCAAAAGTTCAGGATAATAATGGTGCACTAAATAGCAAAGAACACGCCCATCCGAAAATGAAACTGTGAAATTGTCAACCTTAAATATAAAAAAAAAAATACATTAATTTTTAAAATACTAATTAACCTGTAAGACGTGCAACTTACGGCTATTTTATAATGAGCGCAAACAAGTTGGCACCAACGTAACAACAACTCTACTTTCTCATCAGGGAAGACTTTGTCATAATTGTTAATGTATTTATCTAAGTCAATTTCCAAAGATTTTAAGCTTTTTTCCAGAACCTGCAACTCTGCTTTTAATTTATGTTCACACAAAACGAGTTTAACCTGAAATTTAGAATTCAAATCAGAGATTGAATATTTGAAGAAAGTGCGAATTAAAAACCTGAAAGTTGAACATGAACTGCCAAAGCAAACTTAGAGTTTTTTCTCGATGCCCATTAACAATGTCTTTAGCAGTGACATCTGAAATGATTACACTATTCTCAGCTAGCACATTCAAAACACACGTAACGTTATGAATTTTCTGCATTCGAGTTACAGCTGGAACGCGTAACTTAGTCATTAAACACCAGTTTTGGGTAAGAAGTTGAGCTGCTCGACTAATAAAGAAAAAAATCAAAAATATTTTGAAGTCTTTCAAATCTAATGATGCTAATGACAACAAGTAACTCACGCTATGCGTAGCCCATTTCTTAGGTCCACAGCCAGATTTGTAACGGAAAAGTCGTATTCATCCAAAGCAGTTTGAGAATAAGTCACTTTGTAGCCAAAATAAGCAAGATGTTTTGTTATATCTCCTTCTCCTGATAAGTGATCACGGGAGAATGTTAAAAGTACATCTCGGCTTGTCTGCAATATTTCCTTTTTAAATTAAAAAACCCAAAAGTAAGCATGCAGTATACAATTTACTTTAAATTTGGCATCAATTTTAAATAAACATGGATTAAAATCAATCAAATAATTTTCTTTAGCTTGATCCAAAAAATACACGAGCAAAAGAAATTTCTTTAACGTGTGCTTTTTCAATGCCGTTGCATAGCCTGAAAATATGCAAATAATTAATGTATGTGAACTTTTAACAAATACAACTTCCTTAAAAACAATGTTATTTACTAAAATGATCTCTCGAGTTTCCAAATTTTTTTAAAGCCAAAACCCAAATCAATATTAAGCTGTTTCCTTTCCCATAAGTTTTCTTTATTATTGCAAATTCCAATTGTCAATTTTTAAGATTTCGACCAGGCACTTGTGTTTTAACTAGACTTCTTACCCTTAAGTGTACAAAACATAAATTGTTTGCCAGAAACTCAGCAATTAATGCAGTTTTCATTGACTAAGATGTGTGGGGAGATTAAAACCGGCTCTTATACAGTTAACTTACCAGGTTTAAATAGATGCGGAACTGTCGCATGAGCATATTCTTTAGCAATAACAGGATTATTCAACAAATTATTTAATAAAAATTGATGAAGTCCATCAGAATCATCGTTAGACTTAATATTGATAATTCGACCAAAGACAGTCTGAAAATGTAAAAGTATATTAACTAAAGCAAAAAATACAAAACGGTTTGTTAATATAAACCTCCAATCCAATTTTCAACCATAAGTTATTGTAATTCATAACCAGATCAAGTAACTTTTGCTTAATCCCTATAAAAAATAAAATAAATTTTAACATGGAATTGGTTTCAAGTTTTTCGTTTTCCTACCGACGTCAGCATGCAGTGCTTTATCACTTCTTATTGTAATCCGCCGATTTTCAATTTCATGCTCCAGACGAGTTATCACTTTAACTATGCCCTCAGATTGATATAAATGACAAGCTTTTCGTCTTAATATATTCATCTTCTTTGTAGCAGTGTACGCCCGGATGGACAATTCTTCCCTCGAAGGAGCTTGTTTGAATGTAGCATCTCGGTTGAATTCCAACGCGGCATTCGCAGCAATCTCTGCAAGTTAATACATTTTACTTAAATAGTAATTTATTTGACTAAGGGGAAGGAAGAGAATTTTTGAAAAGTTCAAAGAAGGGTAATAAATATTCAAAAATTCCTCTTACTGTGTTTTTCACCTTCTCCCAATTCATCAGGAATTGTGAGAATAAAATTCAACCACCGAGTAAATCCTTGAGTTTGTTTTTCAATCCATTGTTCATCGTAATAGATATTCTTAGCAGCGTATGGATTCGGATGACTCGGAGTAAGCGCTAGAAGAATTAATAAAGTTAAACATTGACCTTGAAAACTATATGTATAAACAAACTTTTATTAACAGAAGGCGGCTTAATCAAAGTTAATTTTGGACGATAGGCAATTGCACTGTCGAATTGAGGTACTGAAAAATCGAACAAAACTAATTACGGATCGAATACACAAGCAAACAGAATCTCCTTACTGCTCGTATTTTGTTTTAATCCTTTCTTCTTTCTAGATTGTGTCCTCTCTTTTGAGTCTTTTGAGCTTCCTGATTCAGATGTTTTGGAACGATTTCTTCTTGGTTTTATCTGCACTTTAAGCTTTTCCTTCTCCCCATCATCACGTTTCACTGATCCTTGGAAAGTCAAACTTGGAATACCTGATTTCTTCCTAGACTTCCTCTTTGACTGCATCAAAGGCAGCTCATCTTTCCACTCAATTGCTGACTGTTGACCCATTACAAACGTTTCCGAATTCATCCGATTCGCAGCTTCTTCACTTTCACTTGGGAACAACTCTTTTCTCGAATCAACTGCTATTACATTACAGATCCGTGCAATGGGTTTCATTTCAGTACTGCATTTTATTCTATAAGGTTCCTCTTCTTCATCGTCTTCTTCAAAATACTCAACCGGAGGTTTATTTTCCGATAATTCTTCCCAGTCATTTTGAGGTCTACTAAGGACTCCGCAAAAATCATTATAGTCTAACTCAGTTATTTGTAAACTTTGTTCATTAGGAAAAAATGGTGGCGTGCTAATTTGACTTTTAAATTCGCAATCCGCAATGGAACCAGCGCTGCTGGGTTTTGTCTCACTATCATCAGTCGTGCAGCTACTAAAGTCATTTAATCGGTCCCCATCAAGACTGTCATTCAAGTCGCTTGCATCTGAATGACGTCGATATTTACTTTTCAATTTGTATATCGGTTCAGGAATTTTGGAACGTTTACCGGAGCTTACCGGAGAACTTGGGCTACGAAGTTTTAAACAAGATTCCGGGGAAAGGGGAGTCTGGGTGGGCATTAAATATGGCACTTCATCTTTCGTGTAAGTTTGTCGACGGTCGATTTCGTCTCGGGATTTGTGATGGTCATGAAGAGGACCTCGATTGCCGCTATAAACTGTTCGGCGGTCGCTTTCGGAAAATGGACCACGAGATTCAAAAGAGTCCGGAGGCGAGCGACTGCTAGGCTGTGGTGAAATGAGAAGCTGCCTGGCTCGATGAGGTTGAGCTGTATACGTCTGGCGGCGATCACGGATTGCATTTTCTTCAACGCTGCTTAAAATCTAGACAGTTGAGAAGAAATTTAAAAAGTTAATGATGAAAAAGTTTGCTTTTTTAACTAACCGGTTCTGGTTGCGAACTGGTGCTGCGAAGTTGAAGGTCCGGTGTTAAGCGCAGATAGACAGTTGCCTTTGGAGAACTGGCTAATTTGGATTGGTTTCTTAAATTTTGTTTTAACTCTGGCGCCTGATCTGAATTTAATTCAGTCAAGTTCCTTAATCCAGAAACATTTTTACGCTGTATGTACGTCATTTGTAGCCTATTTTCGTCCGTTCTTGTACATTTTTTTTTGGTTATTGTATTTTTTACGGGTTTTTTCTTAATCTTCTGAGCTGGAGTTTCAGTTGTTTCGCCTCTATTCTGAGCTTGCAAAATCTAATTGCCAAAAATTTCACTAAGTTAAAAAAAATTAAAAGCTAATGATGAAAATAATTAAACAAACCCTTTTAGGAGGAGCAACAGCTGATCCTAGCAAGATTGCTTGCTTATAAAACAATGCATCAACGCGAAACGTTATTAATTCTCGATAATTTCCAGGTTTTGACGGTGCCCACACAATTTTAACCGGTTTCTCACCCGATGGTTGAATTTCAAAGTAAACCAAATCAGTTGTAAAACCTTTCTTCTCTGGAACCTTTTCCACAACAACCTGAAAATGGGTTTAACCAGCGAATTAATGAATAATAGATAACACCAATTCCAATGGATCTTACGATTTGACTATATTCAAGCGGATTTTTAACAATTAAAGTCACTTCCTTCACCTTGTCGATTGCAACCCTTCCAAAACTTAACCTTGGTGTTTCGGCGAAATGCGTTAGTAATAAAACGGCGGTTGAATCTTCGGCTTCTTCGGTTTTTGGCTTGACTACTACCTCGTTTCGTCTCTCTATTTCAATCCAAAGAGAGGAACTTTTCTTCGGTGATATGGGAAAATCCATGGCTATTTAGTTTAAATATATGCTAACGGTATGTTTCGACGTTAAGCTTAAATTAAGGGGTCAGTAGGATGTATTTTAACGTTATAGCTAGGTTTAGACGAACCTTGATTGGTTGCATATTCTGTTTTGTGGATCCTTTTAAAGTTCGAGCCGTTTACAACTGTTGTCGATGACGCATAGAATGACGTCACTCATAAGTCAGCCAATAGTAATTAAATAGTATCACAGCCCTCGTTTAATCTAGCCTGCACATCTTAGTAAAGCTATATTTAGATAGGTTTTTTATTGGCAATACAAAACTATACATAAACTTTTCCGAGTTTTTATATTTTTTTCCAATAAGTTTTTATTTATTATTTTCTGAGATTTAATAAGATAAGTTTTAAACATTATCGCAAGAGGGCGCTTTAAACGATTTATATCATCATAGTTGTCTGCTATTATCAGAAACTTCACATTGCGCAGTTTCTAAAATAGAGAATCCAGTTAATTTCGAGTAACATTTTCTCACAATTGAGACAACACCTAATTTGGCACTAAAACGTTAAACGTTTGTTTAAATTCCGCACACCTTCTTAGCAATGGCAGCTGAAGCTGAAGCAGATGTAAGAATTTTTAACAATCTCGTGATAACCAAAAAAAAAGAAAACTTTATCGTTGAAACTTTAAAGTGAACAAACACATGACTAATCATTCTTTTAAATCACTCAACTGCTTTACAAAAAAAAAAAAAAAGAAGTAAAAAAGTATACCTGATCGTGCAGGAAAGCGCCCTTACTCAAGGTCACAAAAATCACCCCGGATATGAGATCTAATTAATTGTTTACAGTTCCTTAGCAACTGTCTTAAGATTTTGTAGTATTTTAAAAGTTTGATCTCAATTAAATTAATGCCGTGAAATTGTGCACAGGGCTGAAAAGATGGGAATTATTTGTTCCAGAAAGGTTAAAAATAAGTCGAGAAAAAAATTAAAGGAAAAAAATCCATTGATGTTAAGTCTTTTAAAATTTTTTTTCCTTTCAATATTATTAGCAAGCTCGATTTGAAAGAACAGCAGTGGACATCAAACCATTGAAGGCAAGCAATGTTCCAATTATTTTTGTAATAGGTAAGAAAATTGTATTTTTTTTTCAAAATCAAATTTGTTAATTTTTTCCCTCCTCCAAGGTGGTCCTGGATGTGGTAAAGGAACTCAATGTGAGCGCATTGTTAAGCGTTATGGATTCACCCACTTATCCACTGGGGATTTATTGCGGGAAGAAGTTGAATCAGGAAGTAAGAGAGGGCAAAAGATGAGTGCTATAATGAAAAAAGGAGAGTTAGTCCCATTGGTATTAAAAAAATAATACAGTTAATTAATTAAGACTAAATTATTAATCAATTTTTGGATGATTAGGATGTCGTGCTTGATTTACTTAAAGAAGCGATGATGAAACATCTGCCGAAGACTAAAGGATATTTAATCGATGGGTTTCCTCGAGAAATTGCGCAAGGCGTAGAATTTGAAAAACAAGTGAGCAAGGTTTTAAAAATAATTAATAAGAAAACATTATTTAGTTCAGTGGAAATCAAAATTCGTTTTGCAATCTGACGAGATAGGATTATTTGGGGCAGCTGAGATTTCACATTCGTTGAAGTCATACGATCATTTATATTTCTCAGATAAAACCTTGTACAATGGTTCTCTTCTTCGATGTCTCCGACAAAACCATGTTAGAGCGCTGCCTCAAACGTGGTCAAACCAGTGGTCGAATTGACGACAACGAAGAGACAATTAAAAAACGTCTTGCCACTTTTCACGGCGTCAGTAAACCAGTCGTGGATTTCTACAAGAATAAAGTCAAAATTGTAAGTTAATAAATTATTTTAATGCTTAAAAGTACCTAAGCTTTACCACTACCTATGCTTCACTTACAAAAAAAAATATAAATGCAAATCCAGATTTCCTCATTTTCTCCTTTTCCTTACCCAGTAAGGTGAGATCATGTCATTAAAAAGCTATGAAAATGATTTTTAATTTTATTTTCATTAGCTTTCAGGTGAAGGAGCTCCCGACCCACTTTTCGAAGAAGTGCAAACTTGCATCAACACAACACTTCAAAATTAAACATTAATTTTAAAATGCATCGTCATGTTTACACTGCCTAATCTTTTGTTGACCAATAGTTACCGTCAAGAGTATTCCCTTTTATTTTCTGTTATTAGGTTAACGCTGAATCCAGTCCTAGTACTGTATTTATCTCTGTAACTAGCAACCTAGACTTAGAGGGTTCCAAAAAGGACTTGATGTCGTCTCTCGTTCAGGAACGTCGCGGCCGTGTCAAAGAGAAAGAATCAGCCGATTCAAAAGACTTGGTTGTAAAGATACCCTCTGAACAATTTCCAGAGTTTCAAGTGTCGCATGTTTCTACCAAATCCAGCGCTCCACCTTCTATAATTGATGAATCTGGCGAAATAATTCCAAATCAAGACCAACAAATTGAAGAAAGTGAAAAAGGAGACGTAGCATCTCCATCTAAATCTGTAAAATCCCCAATAGGTTCTGAAACAATTACAAGTAATACCAGTGTATCAACCAAGAGTCCTCATTCTGGTTCAAGTTCTAAACCCCCAACTCAAACTGGTAGTCTATCTGGAGAAAAGTATGAAAGTCCTAAGAAGATGGAAGGAAGTTTGGAGGTTGTAGAAGAGGAAGTTGTCAAAGTCGAAGAGTTAGCAGAATGAAAATATTTGTAGATACACATCAAAATTCATGTACAGTGTGAATAAAAACTATTTTCAAGTATAACCGAAGTTTCTATGGTGTGACTACAAACTTTATAATTCATATTTTTCCCGACCAGATTAAAGATTTCTGTTTTTAAGCGAGAACTGAACTGCAAGTAAAGGCTTTGCAGCCTATCTACTTTTAGATTGTATAATAAAATAAAAAAAATGTGCGACTAACACATTAAATTGGATATGATTTTTTAAAATTCTTAATTATTATATTATATTATGTTCCTTAAATTTAATTTAAAGCGTAACTTCACAATAAAAATTTGTTTTCATTTTCAGGTGAATGGTGACAGAACCATTGATGAAGTTTTTGTTAGCGCTTGTGAATTTGTGAATGAGGTTATATATCCAGCATCCAAATTACAGCCCAGCACAAAACTCATGGCAACCCCTCCCAAACCACCACCAGCTACAACCAGGCTTCTAGCTTATGGTAGAGAATCTAAAAAGGGTATTGCACCAGTGCAGGTTTCTTCAGACGACGGGAAAAAATTCAGAAAAGCTACCCCTTGGGTTAATATGCTTTTAAATGAAAGTGATGAAAGTTTCGCGACAACTGCAACATCACAACCCGTTTCATCTAGAGCGTCGAAAACGACAACTCAATTATTAAGAGAATCTGTCTCCATTTTGGAGAGAATAAAATCAGAGAGATCGTTGTTCGAACTAGCAAGAGAGACTGGCAATGAACAAACGACTGACGACTCAACAAAGACGGAGTCGTCTGACCAGGAAACATCAACAGCTACAACGAATGACCAGAATGAAAGTGAAATTGAAAATCAGAAAATAGTTAAATGAAAAACAATTGTATCAATTTTATTTTCACCTTAGTCATCACAATAAGAGCAAACTTGTGCTGTTAACGATTTAAAAAATTAAATATTTTGAAATAAAAACATAAGAATTTTGTTTATTATAAAAATTTAAGAAGGCCATATTTTTAGAGGATGAGCTTCTGTATTGAATACCCATTCATCTAAAGATAAAGTCTTTTGATCATTACTGAAAAGTAAATAAAAATACTTCAATGTTTCGCCTAAAAAAAACGATTCCATCATATCTTTCGACTGCGGATCGTCTGGATTTTTCACGTTGTTGATACTGCTATATCCTCCATCAACCACTTTGGTGTATTTTTCAAAGGCCTGAAAGCATAGCACAAAACTTTATTAAACAACGTATCAAAGGAGGTTTAAATGAATTTTTACTTGAAAAATCTCCCAACCCCAATCTTGGTAGGTTTTATTGTGTGTAAAATGATACATATACCACAAACTTTCAACCGTTTCTGGACGTAATAAATTATGGGTATCAGCCACCTATTAGAATATAAGTCTTGTAATTTGTTTCTTTGATTAATAAAAAAATTTTACCTTAACTATCAAATCTTCATCAGCTGAAGGATTTAGATTGAAATGTACAATTTCTGGTGCTAATTTTGTTGGCATTCGAGCATACATTTGATAACATGTATACATTATTTCTTGTGCTAGATGCAAATGTGTCCGAGGAAGGCCATGATGATGTCCAAGGATTAAAACAGCTGGCAGGTAGCAAACTAAATGGTCCTTAAATTTAAAAAAAAAAGTTAAAAATTTATATTTGACAAATTTATTGTCTTTGTAATAACCATTTTGGGTTTGAAATGTTTCCCATTTACTAGCTCTCCAACGAATGCTAATTTACTTGGTTCTGAATATCTAAGTAAATTATTCATTATCCCAGTCACAGATGCATTGTAATCTCTCAAAAGACTAATAATGAAAAAATGTATGTAAAATCTTATTTCATTCGTTCGAAACTTACAAATCTTTGGTTTTTCCCGTTTGCACCCATTGTTTGAGAAGATATTCGTAATAACTATCCGCTCGTGCACCCAATGTGATAGTTGTATACGGTCGAAAGCGACCGGTTTCTGCGTTTATAAATATAGGTACAAGCCCGTCTTCTTTAGGTTGGGCATGTAAATGCAGGCTGACTTTATCCGCTGCTTTCTACACGTATTTAAGAGAATTGAAATGGCAAAAAGTGTCATCGGTTTATTTCTATTACCTCATATTTATCTTGTCCAGTAAGCCGACTAAGATCTTTAAATTCCAACTGAATTGTAGATACTTCCGACACAGAACTGTCTGGGCCCCATCGTGGAGGGTGAGATCGATGTGAACGGAGATTTACATCAGAGTATGGAATACCTGATTGGCTACTGAAACACGGCAAGAGCCGATCTGCCAGATCAATCTAAATAATAACAACTTTTAATACTAAATTAATAATTATTAATCAAACTCGTACCGATTTTGTTAAGTACAGTTCATCATTTGTTAAATGATAAGCACCAAGCAAACCACCAAGAACTCGAATAGTAACTTCAAAACAATTCACATCTTTATTCTTATCAAAATTTAAAACTTCAGCTACAAATCTTCGGGCTTCATCATATTCTAGAATTAAAAGTATTTCATTTAAAAAATACAAAAAACTCTTATATTAACTCACCTTCTTTTAATCCCATAATAAGAATAGTATCTACACTATCCACTATTGTCAAACCCAATCCAAACCAATCACTGTGAGCCTTACTAATAGGTTTTAAATTATCATGGCCCCATGCGTAATCTTTATACGCTTTCCACGCGTATTGGAACGCAGCTACAACAGCCTTTTGTCTATAATTAGTCGGCCCTAAAGCAAATTAAATATAAGTTTTTCATATAATTCGAAATAATTAAAAAAAAGTGATCACCTGGAAAATTAATCACAACTTTTGGAATTGTTTCTTGTCTATCATTTTTATCAGGTTCAGCTAACTGCGGTTCTGCTACGTCTTCAGGAAATAATTTAACATTGGGATCAGGAATTTGTTGCTTATTATCATTTTGAGTGTCTTCGCCCCCCGAGAGTGGAAACAAAATACTCTAAAGTGAAGACATAAAGGAATTAGAAAGAAGTAAACATCTCCAAGTTATCACAAAATACTTCCAACCTTTTTAATTTGTCCTTCAAATTTAGACTTAATATCTAAAGGATTTATATATTTAAATTCATACCAATTTGGTATTAAGTAGATAACTAATAACAGAATTAAAAATGTCACAACACATATAAAGGTCCGTTCAAATCTTGATTTTTGTTTCCACCACTGAAAAAAAATTTTCGTATTATTAGTAGTTTTGCATTATTCTTTAACTCTTATATATTTAAGTAACTCACTCTCCAAAATCGTATTCGCCTGATTTTCTGATTGTCATCTGAAAATGAGCCCACGGATAGGGAAACATAATCCCGCATTGACATGGCTGCTTTTTTCTTATATTCACGTTACTGCATTATTTAACCAAATCAATGAGTTGATAGTAAACTTGAAAACATGTTTGATTTCCTTTCTCCTGGAATGTAAAAGCAATACATCGTCACCAGCTGCCACATAATATGTGTGGTTAAATTTTTCTACCCGAGATGGCGCTACATTGGGTTTATGTCCGAGCCTCACGTCATATTACTTACCATTGGTGCATATTTTGGCGTAATTTGGCTTAAAACAATAATACATAAGTTTTATTTTTCAATAAATTTTGTTTTGATTTATAAAATTTTTGAAAACAATAATATTAATAATTGCGCCATTACACATTTTGCATATTTCTGCATTCTAGGCATCCCGTAGTTACATAAACAATGGCAGTGAAATGGAAAACCTTTAGAATTTTTTTTAAAGATTCGTACATGGAAACCTATAAAAAATAAATTTAGTTACGTTTACAGGTATAAATCTAACCTTTTTACTGTCACCGATGAATTTTTTCATAGTTCTATGATTACTAACGCGCCATATTTTAAAGATCCTTAATTTTTATTTACTTTTTGAGGTTGATCAAATGGATTCTAAAAAACCACGATTGCCAGAAGGATGGCGAGTATGTCGCTCCAAAACATACCCAGATCGCACATACTATTTCAATATCAATACTGGGAGCACATGCTGGAATTTTGAAGAAATTACTGCTCTAACGCCAGCTCATGGCGTGGTAATGATATTTCTTATTATGAAAGTTAGTTTCATTATTAACACCATTGCTATTTAGATTAGACCGAAAAAACGACTCAGTTCTAGAGACGGTTCACTCCCGCCACATAAGGCCAGTGAACGACCATCCAGATCGCAAACAGGGCAGAAACGTAAACATGACGACAGTAAAACTTTAAAGTTAAACAAAGTCAAGAAAACAAATTCTGCATCATCTGGTTACGGAAATAGTATTGGAAGCCCCGCCGCAGGTATGCGAGGGAATTTAAATTAATATTTTTATTTTTAAATAACTAATTTTATTTTGCATTGCAGTGTCAAGCTCATCTGAAATGGAGGTTTGCGAGGCAGAATTTGAGGACGACGCTGTTGTCATGACAGAAGTATGCTAAAAGTAATGATTAACGTACTATTTTCTTAAAATTATTTTATTCTCTACAGATCGAAGAACTGCGACAAAATTATAAGTCGCCAATAGACATTATGGTAAAAATGTTTTAAAAGATATTGAAGAGAAAATAAAATTCATTTATTTCTTTCTAAAGCAAAGTCCACTGTTGAAAAGTTTTGCTCGAATGAATGAAACACCTATGCATGACAGTGGTAATTCACAGGTGCTGTAATATTTTTTTGTTGTAATTTTTGGTTTTAATAACTTTGATTATCTTTAATAGACTTTGTACATTGTCGTTGATACTAACGTTTTACTTACTTCATTAAAACTGTTGGATCATTTAACATTATTAAATAGAGGTTTGAAAACATTTACCATAAGTTTTAATAACGAAAAAAGTGTTATAATTGAATTTTAGGTGAAAGTCAATTTACCTTCGTAATTCCTTGGATGGTACTGCAAGAGTTAGACAAATTGAAAGAAAACAGGAACGAAACTAAAGTAATTTAAAAAAAAATTTAAATTTAATGAAATGAAATTATAACTTAGTGTCTTTTTAATACTCTTAGACTCTACAAGTATGTAAACAAGCACAAGCAGCAATTCGATACATTCATGCGCAGTTAAAGGATCCAACTAGTTTCATAAGAGGGCAGTCTATCGACGAGGTATAGATTTTTAAATTAAAAAAAAAACTGTGTATCAAGGGGGTATTCTTATCTCATACATAGGCTTTGAAAAAAACCGATTTTGAACCAAAAAATAATGACGATCACATTTTATTGTGTTGCTTAGCCTTCAAGAAAAAAGGTGCTGTTTTATCTGGGTAATTTGTTCTTCTAATTGTAACAGCTCTTTTATACTTTTAGCAAATTCTACAGCCATAATTCTATCAAATGATAAAAACCTTTGCAACAAAGCTCATTCGAGTAACTGTACAGCATATACAGCAGATGAGATTGAAGAGGGGATCACTAAGCAATTGAAAGAATTGGGAAATGGTGGTAAGGATTCTCTTCTAGTTTGAAGTGACCATCCAATGCAGAAAAGAGAGGGCGAGGGGAAAACGTTTTTCTTATCTTACTGTATATATAATTATTAGCAATTGGCAATGAAAAAATTTGATCTGTGATGATTGAGGGAAAATCTACACGAATCTCTTTATACTTACCGTTACTAATAAAGCGTTATTATTACAGCTAACAGTAGTAGTGCAATAATTTACGAAGAAATTCGCGGAAGAGTTGTCAGTGATAGCTATAAATCATTTAAAAGCACATTATTCCGAATATTATCATCAGTTTTAGAAAAAACAATGATTTTAGTGTATGATCTTGACAAATGGAAGGCCGTTGTTAAAATTAAACCACCATGGGGTATGATTGATGTTTTTTCTTGTTTTAAAAAGTAAATATGAAAATTTGTTACTTCTTTTAAAATATAAAAAATTAAACAACTATTCCTTCCAGACATCAAATTGCCATATTCAGTAATATTTTTGGTCGTGACGACGAAGAAATTCTAGATGCTTTGAAAGAATTTTTTCAAAACGATAAAGGCCGAAGTGGAGATCTGAGGGACTTGATCTCAAACATTGAAAACAGCATCTCATTATGTGTTCGGTTGCAGCAAAAACAAGTGGACAAAGCTTTGAGCCTTAAACCAACGCCATCCCCTTTTGAGCCACAACTTTCATTATTGATTGATGAAATGTGTAGTTTAAGGGAGGAGTGTAAAAAATATTACAAGAATGTTGAGCATTTAAAAAACGAAGTAAAATCAAAAAGTAATGGTATTGGACCAGTATTGCCAAAATCACAAAATTGGGATCATATGGATGTGATGAATTTATTCAAAACTGTAGGAGAGGAAATCAGATTATCTTGGTAATTGCCTATAAATAACATTAAAACTCATATATATGACAAATGTTTTTTTTTTCAATTTCAGTGCCATTATAGGAACAGCATTAAATATACAACATTCATACACTTTACCTTCAGAATTTTCACAACCTACAGAAACGATCGAAGCAAAGCTCAGGAGTGAATTGGAATTGATTAATAATTTAGGCGTGGCCTTGAGCAAGTTTGTAATTAGTTTGGAAAAGTACAGATTGGATACTGATATTTTTTTTTTCCAGAGTTCTTTCTGGGAATGATGAACTAAAACTAAATTGTATTGAGCTATGTGGAGCCCTGAAGGCATTTTTTCCAAAGGACCAAGTAAGTATTAATTTTTAATTTTTTTCATTAGTTTTAACCTTAAAAAATTATAGAAAATTTCCAACTTTTTTGAGGGATTTTCGCCAGACATTTTGTACCTATTTTGTTCAAATTCGGAAAACAGGTAAGTACCAAGTCACTCATTTGGGTATCAATTTTAATGTAAAGCGTTTAAATTATAGGCAACATCTGCAAAAGGGATGTATTGAAATTGAAACTCATTTTGTATTCCTCCAAACATGCAGACAAGTTTTGACGGAATGCAACTAAAGAAACGGGTAAAAGTTGTTTTCATGTGTGTATAATAAAATACTTTGGCATATTTATAATTCAATTGTAAATTGTAATTATTATTTTACATAAAAATATTTTTTGAAAGAATTGACAAAACTGTTTAACCAATCGTTGGCATTAGAAAAGAAAGTCCGGCACACACTGCGATGTCAGCAGGAAGGCATCTTAGAACGCGGGAATCAAACAACAAATCGGGATCACAGTAGTGGATGTGAGGATAACCATTGATACAGACATAGAACTGATTGCAGTCTGTATAACTGGGAATCAATGAGCCTTCAAAAAACGGTAGACATAAAGGAAGGTTCCCAAAAATCAGTTGACGGGAGTATTGACAATGAACTGAAAATGTAGTCAGAACGATTTACAACAAACTAAATAAGAAGTTAAAAAAACAATGTCTTATTACCTGCGCTCAAAATAGAGATGACCAATAAAAGCCTTAACATTTTTCCAGTCTAGAGAACTTTGCGAACTTTGAAGCTGCGAACGCTTTTATAAGACATTAGTTTGCCCTGAGGCGTATTGGGTAGCTATCTGAGGAATTTGACAATAATTGAACTTAAGGTCGTGACTTTATAAATTATCGAAGAAGGGCATTACTATTTTTATTGTGGTCGATGGATTAATTGCAGATTAGAAGATAGTCAAAATTAGTACATAAGTCACCTGTAAACATGTGATGATGATTTAACTCTTTCACATGATTTTGTTACGGTACTTATTTCAGTTTCCTATTTTGAATAGCATTACTGAAGGAAATTCTTTACTTGGTGATTTTTCGGTTTCATGAACGGTAAGCGCACTTGAATACAATAATTTTTTTTTAAAAAAAAGGTTGCACCATTTTTATCTATGATAAAATTCAAATTTGCAAATTTCATCAAATTGCGCAAAAACAACCCAATACGTTTTAAACTCAATATTCTATTATTTTAGTTTATGCTTTTACTCCTTCAAAAGACGGTTTCCTTACGCTGTTTACACTTGGTTCTCCAAGCCAAGTGATAACAACTACATTATCCTACTTCTCTCTGCTACAATCCGTTCAACTTTCAATCGTGCATTCTCAGTACAACAAAAGAATGGGTAAGTTTAGAAAACATATTCCACACAACCATCTACTTTTTTCACATTCCAAACCTGCCTTCGAACATGGTATTTCAAAAAAATAATTTCTCCATATGGCTGGGAGGGCTTTCTTATCATGATCGTCAGAATATTTGATACTGTATTTTTTCGTATAAAACAAAGTTACCCAAAACAACTTTGAATTCATTTCATTTGAACCACGTTGTAACCGAAATGGTTATGAATAATAATAATAATAATAATAAAAATATTAGACTACTGACCATTGATCAGTACCAATTCAAGCTCGGAACACACATTTTAAAATATTCATGTTTTATCTATCCTCTTTTGGTAACACTCATTTCATGAAAACTAGCAGAGTACTTAATATAGTAAATTCAATTGTTGGGTAATTAAATAACAAAAATTTTTCACGTTAGTTTAGTGATAAGATACTAAGGTTAGTATCAAGTTCTGATAATGGAAAACCTTCCAATTTAAGTTTAACTGAAATGTTAAATTGTAATCTAGCAAGTTAATATATATTTAATGGTATCCATTATATGAGAATTCTCATTAAATCCAAGGTCATGATGAGCTTGGGGGTGCGTCTAGAGCTAATAAGTAATCTAGACATGAGAAAGTTGATATGAGACACGTTTAGTTCTAAACCTATACATCAATCAAACAGATAATTTCCACAAATCCTATTAAAATGTTATTTGACTACTCAACCAATAATGTTTGCCATTATTTTTTCAACAGGTTTGAAATCAATCATGTTTCATTCAAAACCACTAATTTTGATTGTGATAGCAACCTCATGTATTATGGCAAGAGCAGGTCTGACTCGTTTAGGAGCTTCCACGACACTACTAATGAGTGACGAACAAAGACCGAATATAATAGTAACCCTTACAGAAGTTAAACAAACTTTAACTATAAAAGACACTTATAAGTATACGGTTCCTCAAGTGAATGTCCAATGCAATTGTGTTTCCAATAAAACAATTTCAAGCGCTTGTAAAACGGATCCAGATATGAAATGTTACACAACAAGTGAAGTCAGCAAAGATTTTTTAAAATCAATTATTCAGTGCAAAATTAAAGTTGTTCCATTCAACATTATGAAGTTAATAAACGCCTTCAAGTTAGAAAGAACTTCAAATGCAGCTGTTAATACTTTCCGAATTTCCCAAGGTGATTTATCTTGGAAGTTACGAGTGCCACATGAGTTTGGAAAAGTTATTGTGAATGATGACATTGTGATTGAGATTGACACTTTTAACCCGAAAAAAAATGTGTTTGAAGAAAACAGTTGGTATTATTATGCAGAAGGATCAAAGATGTTGAAAACTGGTCTGGATTTTAACGAGAAAAATGAATGGAATGTTCAAAAGAGAGGTTTGTACTTTTAAATATATGTTCGACCGGAGGAGATAACACTCGTTTCTGACAAAATGATAATAATCTAATTACCTTTTTGGATTTCACTTATCTGGTCAAGTCACGTGCCATGAAAGAATCCAACTGGTGATTAGTTTATGTCATTTTATTTGCCCAGTGACTAGTAAAATTAAAAATAAGAGTTTAATTCAAATTTCTGTTTTGCAGGTTGGTATCGAAAACACGAAACAGAAAATATATTCCTATATGATCATCACAATTTGAAAACAAATTTCTACTTACATTATCACAACTGTCGAGTCAACCATTTTAACTACCACTTACGCGCAGTGCAGTATGTAAATGACAAAGGTTTTCTTGAATTCGATGAAAACGAGAAGTTTATCGACTATAGCAAAATTGAAAACTTGCATGTGAATACAGCCAAAAATGTAATTGAAATATTCTACAAGAAACCTTTATCGAGTCACATTCAAATAAACAAAATAAAATGGGCAAATGCCTTCAAATTCAAGGTAGATTTGAAGGGAGATAAATTCGGCAATAAATTTTTTAAGATGAAAATCTGGAATGAGACTCGTGGATCAGTAGCCATTCAAGTTGGTCAACGAGAGGAAACCCAATACCTTGCTATATATCACAGAGGCGGTGAAGATGTACACATACATCGGGTGTCTTCAATTATAACTGCTGACCAGTGGGTATGCGCATTTCCTTTGAAAGACGTGTCCAGAAAGACATGCAGATTTTCAAGATACGAAGAAGAACGGTTTGAAGAGCCTAAAATTACCAAAATTAGTAATAGACATGTAAAAGTAATGACCAATGGAGCTAACTACAGGGCTTATGAAGAGATGACTGCTAACAATAGCTATAAAACTGTAAAATCCATCACAATAATGACACTTCTTATCTTGTTGGGGATAGCTATTGTTTTATTATTTGTAACACTCAAACGTAGGAGTAAGCTTACTATCTGTTATCAATAAGGAGATTCTATGGAGCTAACTTAACGATACTAACGAAACTCGTTACCTAATCGGCAATAATAAAATTGTATAATGGTGAATAATAGGCTACTTGTGAAGTTTCCATCGCGTATGGACCTTGTTTAAACGTTGGCCGATTCAGTTGTGTACCTGCAATACACACTCAACGGCAATAAGACTTGATTTAACAACATCGACAGTGGTTCACGAATTCAAAGAATTAAGGATTAGATTTGTGAATGTCCTTGGATCGCTGACTAATACTGTAGTGGCACTCAATTTGCTAGTACATTTTGCTATAATTTGCTACATGGAATTAGATGGCAAAAATTAAATATTGGGAAAGCACGTTGAGGGTTGTAACAAGGGGACAGGTTAAAAAATTTAGATCTGAAACGATGTCCTTTGAACCACAATTTGTTTTATCTATCTGAGCACACTCATTTCGAACTTTTCCATCAATCCAATTTTTCAAAATTTTTCAAGTGCATTTTTTACTGAATTCGATTTGATTGCGTACAATTTCGGTAATATTCATTACCTCCAAATATTTTTGGAGGTAATGAATATGATCGGTCTCATATTAGCACAATCTAATATGACACCGACTACTAAGTAGAACTATGTGTATTATTTGTTAGATGCGTGTCATAAACCTACCTACCACACTTATTATATTTATCCTTATAAAAAAAAAAAAAAAACTGAACTCACGTAATGGTCGCGTTTTCTTGTCTGACGATTTCATGTACTGCTTTGCCTCATAACAACCTTCTAAGACTTTAAAGTCACTAATTCACAATGTTCGTATAACTTTTTCGTCCATGCACCACTCGAAGAAAAATGTCACTCACGTAATGGCCGAAGAAAAAATGTCACTCACGTAATGGCCGAAGAAAAAAATGTGATTCGTAATTAATTCGGCGCTATTTGTCATTTTATAATATAGTACTGTTGTCCTTTTCACATTAATTGGAAGACTAGTTTTAGTCATAATTCCAAATGGTTCACATTAATTTTAAAAGTCCGGAGATTCCTTCTAAACATATAGACGAAATGGCCGGGCAGCATGTCAAAATAAAATGTAACGCATGCGCAGTCTGCGTAGGGACTTTGAAATTTTCATTTTGGTGTCAGATTGCCCTGGCAAGCCGGGATCGCTTCAGTAAAGCTCCTTAATTACGGAGCATGCGCTTGGACATAGTTTTTGTTTTGTAAGTTGGTTTCCCCATAATGATGACGTAAGAATCGCATTAACCAAGGAGAGCTCAGAGTTGATCTTAACGAAGCTGACTGGCAATCAGATTGAGATTGCAGTAAATCAACTGCGCATGCGTCATTTCTGAAGGTTTAGACAATTCCATTGGTCA
>JAQGAS010000338.1:0-59332 GCA_034686365.1 Pachymerium ferrugineum | reverse complement strand
AAATCACCTTGAAGATGATGATAATGAAGAAGAATCAACTTTCCTGAACTAAAAACCCAGCTTATGCTATAAAAAGAAAGCATAATGGCCAGGATAATGAAATCAAACCCTTAACCCAAGCGTTAATAACTCTAGATTGTTTTGAAAACGTATCTCTTCGCTCAATTTAACAAACTTTAATTACAGCACCACTTGAGTTAGAAAAGAAGACGAATCCAATTGTCTAATAAAAGAATATTTACTTGAAAGATTCTTCAAAATGTCTTATTTAATTACATCTTCCCTTGGAAGATGCTTTCAGAAAGCCAAATATTGAGTAATTTAATATCATATGAAATTTCTTTCCCAGATAAAAATCCAATTCTGGCAGTCCAAATTGATCTCACCCAATCAATTTCTTCTTTAAATACAGAAGTTTCCAATATCTTTTTCTTCAACTGTTTCTTTTTCTAAAAAAAGGGAGGCTCTGAATCCAACATTTGCAGCCAAAGAAACGTCTTCTTCAACATCTACACAGCAATCCACTCACCCATTCTCAACAACTTCCGTCAGTGGATGTTTCCCCATCATTCTGTGCACACAAACCGAGCTCTTCCCTGCACCAAATGGAAAGCTACACTGGCAAATGACCAGCCACCAAAACCAGAAACCGGAAACCTTGGGTCTCTGACCATTTCATTCTTTAAACAAACAACATTTCCCTCTTTACCAGCATTTCCATATTCCAGGTTCTTCACCTTCCACTTTTCATTCCTGTCATCTCCAGTTTATGACTCTCTTCACAGGTCAGAGGAAATTTTCATTTTTAGGACTCAGTATAAATCTTCAGAAATGGTACAAACCCCATGAGAAAATTGCATTCTTAAAGTGCTGACACGTTAAGATTGTACTGTAAATGCTTCTTTCTTCTTGTAAAAACCATTGAATTGGCAATAGCTACACAATCTTGTTCTTGCTATCATTAAAAAGTTGACAGTTATTGACCTATAGATTTTCGCACGGCAATCATGTTCCCAACACTTGAGTGAAAACACTTTCTCAACGACCTCTTATCGATACTACACATCAGCGAATAAAGCTAACATAAGATACCAATTGAAAAAATGGCAACAGGAGTAACCTTGAAACCAGTGGTTTGTAATGAAACATATCTGGAAGTTTGCCAATGACACCAAACTTCGTTTTCCCGTACACGCAAGTCGGCTTAACTTGATTTTCTTCTTATTTATTTGATATTTACTTGCTGTAAAGAAGTAATTCGTAGGCTTCTGTTGCCTTGTGTTGTCGAGTTTAGTCTTACCAGCTGCTGAAGTGACACTAAACTTAAATTAGCTATTGCAGGCGTATCAACCCTTTTGTTGATTTTTATTTTGCTTGAAGTCTTCTTTTATTGGTTCTATTCTTGATAGCTGCTGGGTGGCGTTCAACTGCATCTTGCTAGTAGCATATAAGCAAAATTAGCATTTATGGATACGAAAAACTTTGCACGAGGTTTTATTTCATTATTAATGGTCTTGGTAGCTCATGGCAAAATTAACTCCATTTCTCACTTGATCCAATTTACTGCTTGTAGCAAGGTCTTATATGAAAAATTGGTGCTTTAGCATATGCAACTTACTTGACCTTTTCTTAATGGTGGGTGATATGAGGGCTGCTGATATATGCGTCGTATTGGTTGGGTTGCAATTTTGGCTACTTGATATTTTTTTGCTTCTATTCATTCAATTGCCAGATATTGATTCCATTGCTTAACCACTCTTGATTTATGGGCAAATCAGAAATAGAAAGTCATTATTTTGGTTTCAATTTTCAGTTTATGTCTAATACCATAATTAGATATGTTAATCATATCAGGTTAATGTCGGGGTAAAAAATGAATCATGTTAAACCTTGACATTGCCTCTGATAATCACTTGGCAGAAAGAAATTTAACTGTTTAATGCCAACTATGAATACAAGGTCACTTATGCAATTCACTCTCTGGTTGCGGATTTTGTAATGGCCCTGTTCTGTATTTCATTTTTCTTTTTCTGAATATACTTCATATAGCACAGTAAGGTCTCTCTTGCTTTTAAATATGTAAAGTCTAGGTGTATCGGGTTTTTTTCTTCGATGTTGTTGGTTGCATTATCGACAAATTTGTTTAACTTGGTGTCTCTATGGTTAAATACATAACCAATTGTGGGTTGTAAAGTTTTTGCTGAGATGGGAGGTCATAATTGCTATTCTTATTTTTCTTCACCATTATAGGTAAGCTTAAGTATAGGTTTTTAGTGGTGATACTGTTTATAGCCAGTCAATATAATTGAGTTCTATTATGTATGGTCGAAGTAGCTGCTGGTAACCGTTTAGACCATTGATTTTAATTTAAATTTTCATGACTGGAACTTTTGACATTAATGAAGAGGAATGCAGTAGTTTTTATTAAAACTTAAGGGTTAATTGGGTTGAACAAAGCTGTTCGGTTTGAATATACCACTTTAAAACGTGATAATTTTATTGAATTTACACGTTCACTGGTGCTAACTAAAAGAAACAAAAGGAAAACAAACCTAAATCTTCCCACACAACAACACGACGGCCATTTTGTGTAAACAACAAACTAAGACGCCACCAAACGACAAAATTGTGTACCTCCAACGTCAATAGTCATAATGACATCAAATATTTGTCAAATCCACCATCCATTCAACGAGCCCACGTCACGTTTTGATGTTAGCTCATCAATTATATCCTCACACGTTTCAACCATCAAGCAAAATATGTAAACACATGTCGGGATAAGAAGCAAACACCTTTTTCTCACTCATTACCTACTTAAACAAGGCAATTTGTAACACAAAACAGACACTCATTTAAATATAACTATATAGACTTAACCCTAACAAATCCAATTTTATCCACATTAATGCCTATTATACAAGATAAAATAATTTTGTTTTTCAACTATCGATCTTTCAGAGTGACTCAAGATAATTAGCATGACAATGCATGACAATTATTTCCCATAATTCACTTCACCAACCGGGTATTTGAATTAAAGGAAGTCAGTTGTAGGTGATTAAACTTCCCTTTCATCTTTCAGTATAAAAATGCTGATTGTTAAAAATTGTAAGAACGATTTAACAATGCTAATGATTTTAACAATAGGAGTGACTAAAATGTTTGTGCATTCAAATATGAGTAATGGTGCAACAATTTAACAATGCTGAGTTCAACACGGTGAAATAAAATTGTCAGTAATAATTTTAACAATGCTAATAAGGTCTTTACTACTATAAAGATAACTAATATTAAAATTATGATCAAGATTTTTAGCATGTAAATTATAATATTATAACAGTTCTAATTAACATTTAAAGACTAAGCAACCCATTGACCATCAAATACCAACAAGCCTAACAGCTTAAAGGGTTAAAAAAATGTTTATTTCACGTGCTCATCCAGATAATAAACCCTCAAGGTGAAGGTTTTAATGAATTGATGAGTATAGAACACTATAATCAACCAGTTTCTGAGGCTATTGACCTCTGCGTTCTCTCCAACCTGATGAAAACCATTCCGTTCCCGTTTAATTAAACCAGAAAGAGAGGAAAAATAGAAACATTACATCAGCTCTCTCTTTCCCCTTACCATTTTTTTTTCACCATCTCTCATATCAACATTAAGAATCAATACTACAATTCCCTTTTTTATGTATATGTCAACCCAAAACCTGATAAATATCTCTACACAACATCAAAACCAACAATTTCAAAAAACACAACAAATCACCATATTTGGATATCTCACACTCACATACTTGATCACAACCGGTTACCAAATGAAAATATAAAAAAAAAATTCGCCTACCTGTCTCCAAAGCAGCGGTGCAAAGGCATCGGCGAGGCAAAAAGCAACAACAGAATGACCGATCGGTAGTAGAAATCCCAATAAAGTAGCTACGTAAAGCCGTAGAGGGAGCATAGCGTAGCAGAGAAATATAACAAACACAACCTGCCATACTCCGTCAGCAGCCGCATATCGGGGTCCGTTGGCGCGTAACGTGAAATTGACGGGTAAAGACGCTACGCTCATAAGCACGCACATTACTACAATCACTGTACATATACCGATCACGTGTGCGTCCTGCATCAACTTGGAATGAATGTACGCGAGCAGAGCGGCGAATACCAAGCAGTGAAACACGTGGTAAACATTCTCAACCGTCGGTTGCTGAACGTAGGCGAAACTCAGGCCGGCTAGGACGGCCGAGAGCAGAAAACTGAGTACTAAAACGCTCGCCACTGATCCCTGTTGCAATTTGAAATTGTACCTTTGAAATAGACTTTCCAATTCGTCGTTCTCGAATCGGCGACGGTTGAGCAGCCGCGAGAATGCTACTTTTCTGTGAGAGTTCATCGCTTTCACCGAGTGATCCATTTTCTACGGTTTTTGTTTGCAGCCGCCGCCGCTCGTTGTTCTCGGTGTGGTTCCGCTGGTTAGTTCGGCTGAGACTCGGAGGATACAGAAAATAAAAAGGTGGGTGGTTTTTGTTATGTGGGTATAAAGTGCTTTCAACCCGCCATGCTCCTCCTCGTGTTGCACCAAAATGGGAGTGGCGGCTACGTCACCCGGCCACTCGATGCCGCTTCTGCTTGCGGAGAGGATACGAGAGAGAAGCGAGTGAGTGTGAATGCGCTGTTTAGCATGCCGTCTTGTGACTGGTTTTTAGATTTTTCGTGGCTAGGTTCGTTTCCTACCCTGTGTGTTGGTTTGCGGTGCACGGGTGTGGATTTCAGTTGAGTTTTCTGTGAGTGTTTTGCAGGTGGATTGGATTGCGGGAAGTACCTTCCTATTCCCTGGCGCTGCTCTTGTAAGTGTGAGTGGTGCGCTTGCAGGACGGTAGAGGGCGCATGAAGATTGAGGCGCTTCGTAATTTAAATCAAATATTTGTATTAGTGTAAAATTAAATAAGAAAATTATTAATTATACTGAGAATGTCATAACTTATATTGTTACGCAATTTTTCTTTTTGAATTCTTTGTGTATGAAGTTAATACAATTTGCCGCTAGGTGTCAGCACCGAATTGTGATAAAATTGCAATGAATTTAATAAAGAAATGTTTCTCTCCAATAATTCAGAGAATCCTTTTTTAATAAACGTTTTTTTTTATTACAAAAAAGAACATTTCTCTCCAACAATTCACAGAATCCTGTTTTTACAACTTGAAAATACTATTAGATTCCTTATTTTAACATTTTTCAATGCAAAAAGGAATGTTTCTCTCCAATAATGGCACAGAATCCCTTTTTTTTTACAACTTGAAAATACTATTAGATTTCTTCTTTTTCGTATTTGAAGATTCACTCGATTTTCCGGGCCAATCGGGGAGTTTTCTTTTCCCACTTTGTCCCGAATCTTCGTCTTCTTCGCTTGACGAGTGTGAACCAGGAGGAGGAGAAATAACGAATTTTGAAAGATCAGGTCTACTTGAACTGGTCGACGGAACTGCATTTGCGTCAGCACAACTTGTTGCCTTTTAACACAAAGTTTTATTAAAATAAAATTGTATCATACGAAAAATTAACTCACTTTGGACGCTTTGTCAGCTTCCCATTTTAATAACTCAACAACAACTTTAATTTGACCGAAGTCAATGTCATCACCCAAATGATTTTTAACGTCTTTTAGGGAACAATTTAAATCTGAAACAAAACAAAAATGAAACAACTCACTGAATAAATTCAAACAAAATATATTTACTGCTGTTAATTGGCGGAGCTTTAATTATCCTAACTATTTTGTCATAAACCTCAGAATTAACTCCTAATTTCGAGATCGTAACTGGAAGTCCTAGTCGCAGAGCTGCACACAAATGACCTGCGATTGTACTAGGAACAAATTGACGGGTTTCCGCTGCAGTTTTCTAATAAATTGGAAAATTTCAATTAGACAATTTTCTTCTTAGTTAATAAATAAAATACCAAATCTAATCCATCTATTTCAACTAGTTTGTAGGATTCCTGCTGTGTTTCCGTAAGTTGAAGGAATAATTCTTGTTGTTGAGCATTCTAAATTTTAAAAATTATTATAAAGCGAGTAATTCCAATTGAAATTCAGTACCAATTTTCCTGGCATATCGGTTTGCTGAGGTGATTGGATGGAAGAAACTTTTTTAATAAATTCCAAAAACCTGTCACCGAATTTTTGAACTTTCACTTCGGACATGCCTTCCACTAAAAGTTAATTCAAATCTCATTAAGAACAAAAAAATTATTGTCTTATTTTAACGTTCTAACCACTTTTGAGAGCTTCATGCGTGACTGGTCTTAGACGCGCCATTTCACTCAATGTTTTATTACTAACGATCATATAGGGGGCGACACTCATGTCGCTAGCGATTAGATTGCGGATCATCAATAGTTTTGAGTACATTTCACTCTGATCTAATACAATTCTCGAAGCTGTACTGCTGCTGCAATGGAATCTGTCTGATTCGACCAACAGACTTCTGGTCGATTCGAAAAGCAAACTGTAAGAGAAATTCAATGTTGAATGAGTTTAAATAGATTGAAGTGAAATTAAATACTCGTTCGTCCGGAATTCAGGTACAACTTTGACTTTTTCGAGTAACCTGAAATTATTTGTAGTTATAAATTACTTAAAATTTCTTTAAAACCGAAAAGCGTACTTCATTTCAGTAGTTGGCTCCATCATCAAATCACATGGTCTCATTTTATATTTATGGTACCACATTCTGCCTTTGTCAGACATGTTAACAGTTGCAATCATTGTGTTGCTTTTTGCCTGCTTATTGAACATTGTACCAATTGTTCTTTTGAGGTAACCTTCTTGAAGCAACATTTGACCTGAGGAAAATATTACAATTTTAATATAATTAACATTTTTTGTCAGCAACGAGAATTAAATGTGAAAAATTTATAAAGTTCGCGCATATAGATTTATAGAGCTTATTTTACGACTTATAATCTTATTTTAAGGGATGAAAGGAAAATACATCTTCTGTTGCAATTATTAGTATATCCATTATAAGAAGTTCAAAGTTTATAAGTTGTAACACAAGCTCGCTATTTTTGACGTACTAAATGCTTTCCACCAATTTTCTGATAATTTTCTAGAAAAAAAATAAAAATTTTATAAATTATATTTCCTGCTGACGCTTACAAATTATTTTCATACTTTCCACATCCAAATTCTTTATTTTTCCGGAATTTATCGTGTAACCTTTTACCATTCTGTAAAAGCATAGAAATATATAAACACTTAAAAAAATTTAAAATGTACGAATTTTGACATACCGATCCCCTAACGAACATTATGGGAATTGTCAGCCCATAAAATCCTCCAGTAATTTCAATCGCATTTAAAAGTTGATATCCTTCTGCACCGTAATCTTTTAGATTCGAAGTGTTATTGGCAATGGTGTTTGAATTTTTAGATCCATTAACTAAAAAACTGAAATTTAAAAAAATAATGAAATATTAAAATTCTACCCGTTTAAATATTTTACTTCTTTGAGCAATTGTCACAACACGAGTCTTCGCTAGCTGTAACTTTCATTGATTTCCCTTCAAAATACTGCAACAAAGTTCTTCTACGACATGAAGTATCGACACTGCAGTATCGTTCCATGAATTGAATCATCTCTTCCTTGTGTTGCCGGAACCCATCTGATTTTATATCCTTCAAAAAATACCTGTCGAAACAAATTATCAAAGAAACCTTAAAAAATTTTAAATTAAATTTTACAGACCTGCTCAATACAAAATCCTTTCTTGCAAATATCACATGACAAATACTGGGCAAACCATCTCTCCCAGCTCGACCAATTTCTTGGTAATAAGATTCTACGTCCTTAGGAGCTCCGTAATGAATTATTTGGCGGACATCAGGTTTGTCGATTCCCATACCAAATGCTACGGTAGCGACAATAGCCTGTAAATAAAATTCAAAGTTGGTGAAATAAAATTTCGATTTAGTGATTTAAGTTTATAAACCTGAATTTGATCTGTAACGAATTTTTGATGAGTTTTTTTTCTATTTTGAAGTGACATTCCCGCATGATATGCTTCACATTTAACACCCAGGGCGGATAAAACAGTTTTAACCGATTCGGTCATTTTTTTTGTTGGGCAATATATAATTGTGGATCCTTCGAAATAATAATTATCATTTTTGACTTTTAGAAAACGTTTCAAGTCTTCCATTATCGATTGTGTTTTGAATGAAACTTCCAAGTATAAATTCGGTCTGTAATTATATATTTTTTTTATAAATATAAAATAATTCGATTTATAAAAATAAACCTGTCAAAACCGGTACAAGTGAAAATTGGATTTCTAAGTTTTAAATTTGTGGCTATGTCGTCTTTAACCTTTGGCGTTGCAGTAGCGGTCACAGCCATTATAGGCACCTGTCAGTTTAAACAAAAAAAATGTACATGTAATTTATAAATTTTAAATGAAAAATAATTTGTTTACATCGCCTAAGATGTTTCTAAGTCTGCCTAATTTTCTATAGGCCGATCTAAAGTCGTGTCCCCATTGTGAGACACAGTGAGCTTCGTCTATTGCTACTAAACAAATTCCTGAAAAGATTAAATCAGTTTATATAACTAGAAAAGGCTAATTTAATGTTTTAATGAACTTGCCAACTTTTTCTTCCAAAGTTTCCAAAAATTCACTATCCATTTCTATAAATTCCGGAGTTAAGTAAAGAACTCTGATCTGTCCACTAATTAAAATCACAATTTAGTTATTTCACTTTCACTTTCATAAATTCAAATTACCTGAAAACTTTATTTTTAAGTTCTTGATTTTTATCTTGCGCGGATCCCAAATAACAAGCCGGAATGTTTGCAATCCTTTAAAAAATAATTATAATTATTTCAATTTTATTTTCGTAATAAATTAGTTATACGTGAGAGCTTGAACTTGATCCTCCATCAGAGAAATCAAAGGGGAAACTACAATAGTCGTTTTCTTCGAGTAAACTGCCGGGAATTGATAACACAAACTTTTCCCATAACCAGTTGACATTATGACGCATTGATCTTTCTTTTTTTCCAAAACGTTGTTGATAATTCTCCACTGCAGCCTGTAAAAATTCAATTAAAAAATTTTTGTATTGTGATCACCTTGTGATAACAAAATGATCAAAAGTATGTGATGAACTTACGGCCTGAAATTTTGATGACCAAAAAATTGCTGCAGAACACTCAAATGACCAGCTGATGGCGGCGAATCGGAATGCAACTCGGATTCTTGTGTTGGTTCCAACTTATTTTGCTCAACTCGCGCTTCCGCTTCTTGACAGGCCTAAATAAATCAATGTAAACTGAAGTAAAACGTTACCATTCATTTCAATTTGTACCTTAATAAATGCTTCATCGTCGTCCAAGTCATCAAAAAAACTATCAAAATCGGAATTTTGCGTCACGTTTTGATTCTGCAGAAAAATTTCCCATTATTAAATATTTTTACAACGATTCCGTTATTTTATTACTTCATCGTCTTCGTCAACCCATTCACAAGTATCGCTGTTAAAAGCGTCGGCCGCTTTTAAAACAAGTCGTTGCAAATCTTCAACATTAGCCATGGCCGAAGCTATAAATTGTTTACAGTCTGATAACTGTTTGTCCGTTAAAGACAGCCGTGTCTCATCTGATAACTGATCTCGACACACGTCTAGTCGTTGACTGAGGGCTTCTAATTTAGCCAAAATTGAAGCGTTGTTTTCATTTGTGTTTGTAGCCAAATCTTTGACGATAGCCTCCATTCAATGCATCTTTTACTTCCCGCCAAAACTAATCGGGAAATAAATGAAAGACCAATAAATTCTAGCGATCACCAACGAACAAATTAAACTGAAAATAAATGACGAGCAATACAAAGGTTTCCAGAGGATAGTAGTTCACTTAGAATAAACTTATTGCAAACGCAACTTTCGTTTGTAGTTCTTCCCAACCTTGGTTCTTCCTAGTTGACTACAGTGTCCCAGACCCGCCAACTCCGAATTGGCATCAACTGAGCAGCCACCTGGTGTCAGCTCAGCTCAACTCGATTCACCACCATCTAATATTACTACGTACTTAATTAATGTATTATTATGTAATCAATGCATTATTACGTATCAAATAGTAATAATAGAAAAAAAGTCTTTCTCTTTCCTTTGATTTTTTTTTATCATTTCCTACACTAACCGAAACGATTAAAATGCGGTGCAAGCCACCATTGCCCGAGTTTTTTATTAAATAGTTGTCTTTCCTGAGACTTGTAGTATTGAATACATACAGCTTTATCTCTTATTTTTAAACATATTTTAAAAATGAATTATGAAATTGATTTGAATATGTTTAGCTGACCTTACACAGCTTAAAACAGTAAAGAATATAAAAATTAATTTAAACCAGAAATATTATTACAATTTTTTCCCCCCCAAAAAAAAAAAATTTTTTTTTTCTTCAAAATTGACAAAATTATTCTTTTCTATCGATGGTCCCCTAGAGCCACCGTACAAAACGAAATAAGTTAATATTTGTTTCTGAATACTACTGCGACATCTATCGCCATACTCTTTAAACCCTAGGTTAAATAAATTCAAGCTACTCACATTTTTACAAGAAAAAATTAAGATTAATAAAGTTTTATTATGACTTTCAACTTATTTCCACCATGATCGGCTTGAGGCCCAGTATCTACATTTGTTTGTTACCTACAAGACTCCGTACCTTGCGAGCCATCTAGATCCGGCATAAACATCCGGTGTAAACACCGACTGAGCCGCGTACTTTTAACTCGATCATGTCCAAGGAAGAAATTAGCTGAGATTATCTAATCATATAAAATGGCCGGAAGAGATTACAGATCATTCGTTTTAAAGAGTCGATCAAATCCAGAGGGTTAGATAAATTCCAAACTAAACAAAAACAAAATTAAAGCTGTATTTTTACAGGACTAAAAGCTCGTCTCAGATCAGAACCAGCTGAGAATTTAATCAGCGTAAATAACGAAAAAGATTACATAGCATTTGAAACCTTCAAAGAAAAATTAAAAGAACGATCCGTAACAGATCTCACTTACTTGGAGAAAATTAAATCAGATCAAATCGAAAATCGCGAATCAAGAGTCATTTCCCAACATCAGGCGACTTGGGCTGTCGAATGGTCAAATCTACAAATAGAGGAAGAAAAATTATTATACGAATTGATGCAATTACCTTTATCGTGGCATAAAACTGATTTAATAGACGAAATGGCTGACATCATGGAATTAGAGGAGGAAATTAACGCAACTTACGAAGAATTTTACCAAGAATTAATTGTACCATTGATTACTTTACGGTATTTTTCATTTAGATGAATAAAATAATATGAATATTTTTCTTAAAATGTTTAGAATTTATTTTAAAGGTGGGATTTTCAATTTTGGTACAACGCCTACCTAACGAATAGAGATCATGGACAAGGCGATCCGAAAACGATTCACACGCTTTTGAATGCGGTTCGCAAACAACGGAGACAAGTTATAATGAATTTAGATCTTGAAATGGAACAAAAAAGTTGTATCGATGTTCCTAAAGGTTAGCGTGTTTAGAAATATTGTTTATAGGAATTTAAATTGAGATAAATTTTTATAGAAGCGCTTATGGAGCCCATTGAAGAGTATCAAGGAGTTCCCTCTTGCGTCAATTTTGCGAGTTGCCCTAAGAAGTTACAGAAATCTCTAATTGATGAATTTATTATTTTAGATATTAAATATCAACAAAAGTTAAGCATGGTTAAGGATAGGTATCACGCTTTTGTAAGGTAAAAAAAAATTTTTTTTAAAGGTTTATATCTTTATTGTAAGATTTATTTTTTTTTTTTTAATGAGGACTTATAATGGCGGATGGACCGATAAAGAACACAACATTTTTAAATATGTGGTTAAATTATATCCGGCGCATTTGATTAATTATCAGGAATTGTGTTATGATTTGTTGTTTAAGTTATTACCGCATTTCACTTTGGACGACTTTGTAATTTTTTCATTTGATTATTTTTGAGTTGGATTTTAAAAATTTGTATTTAGGTGATTCATCAATCATGGATTAAACATCGGCGTCAATATAAAGATTCAATAGCTGCTGTTTTGAGTGATTGGAAGAGATGTAAAAATGATTTAGCTATTAAAGCCCAAACTATTGTCTACAGAGTTCATAGAGTGATGAAAGAAACAACAGAAAAAAAACTAGCTCGTCAAAAACAGAAAGATCTGTGTTACGATTTGTATATAAAGGTTTTTGCCGAATTTTGTATTGCTTAGAGAGATTTCCTTGAAATTTTCGGTAATTTTAACCAGGTTGTGCAATGGCGGCAATGGAAGTTGCAGAGATTGTCAATGGAAGAAGAGCAAGAAAAGAAGAAATTTCTTGAAGAAAGACAAAAAGAAAAGATTCAAGAACAGGAAAGACGAGCAGCCATTAAACAGAAGGTTTTCATTTGAATCAAATAATCACGAGTATCCCCCTTATCCCCGCGCGATATGAGAAGCCTCACTTGTAGTGCAGCAAGGTCCCGCTAGGGTGTGCTCTCCACCAATAAAATTTAAGCACTAAAATTCCATTATCCAATCACGAATGAGTTAATGTAATGGATGCCTGGTCATTGCATGGGTTATGTATAGTCTATAATCAGAAATCGATTACATCACCCACGCTGTGATTTGGCTAAAGGAATTACAGTGCTTTGATTTCATTGGTCGAGGGAGATAATTCTTCTTGTAATTAAGACTGTGTATTCTTTGCTTTTGGTTTAATATTGTTTCTCACCTGTTTTATGCATTCTTTTAAACAGTTAGAACAATATCGGTTAGAGCAAGCGTCCACTAGAAAAGAGCTGCAACTGAGAATGAAATTGGAGGCATTGCAAGCGCGAAAAGCCAAGATGCAACAGACTGTGCAGAATATTCAGAGGTTAATAATAAAGAATCTCGTCTCCTGCAAACTTTAAAAAACTATTAACCCTCAGAATACGATACAGAGAAGTACAGAGAATTCAACAACTAGAAATGAGAAAAGTGTATGAAATGAAAAGAGTAATGTCGGAAACGTTAAGGGAAGAACGGCTGGATAAAATTCGGTCACAGGTTTCTGTAAAGTCGAGTCCGGACCCAGTCAGAGTTTTAAAAAACACTTTGGTAGAGAAATTTAAATGGCAGTTATTTAGAAATTTACGAAATTAATGTCGTTATAGTCGTTTGATGCTAAGAGAAAAAAGGAATATGAAGATGATCCCATTCCTATACTTAAGCCGTTATTTGATGTCTACAGTTTTACTAACGACCAAGTGAGTTATTCGTTTAGCGACTTAACGAGCTTTCTTATAACTAAACTTACAGCTGCAGGCTGACACACGAATGCGACTCGAAGCGAAATTACGTGAAGCGAATTTAGTTCACTTACCATACGCTCAGGAAATTCTTCAAAAACTGCCACCACCAACTAAACCAAGGCGCGATGCCAAAAGCTCTATAAAGTGCGGGTGTATATAGTGGCGCTCGTGTTGCATGAATCACGAGCGCCACCACTATTCTAGGTAGCGGAATTTTTCAAAACTAAATTTTTCTTATTCCTTACAGATTTGGACCTGACTGACAAATGACATGAAGACGTTTTCACTATTCAATACAAATTTTCCGTGTTTTTGTATTCAAATATAAACGTATTTATTACTCTAATTCAACTTTAAATTATTGCTGCAATTAAAAAAAAGTGTAAGTTCAATCTCAGCGGTAACTTTCAAATGCTCTACATTTCCTACAGTTCCAAAAAAATTCACAAAAATCCACACAAAAAAACTACAATTTACAAAAAATGAATAAATTACATATTTCTTTAATTTAAAAATGAGGCATTTCAGGCATCTAAACAAATAAATTAATAATTTATACCCAGAACTAACATTAGAGTTGGAGTTAAGTCATGGTCATACAATTTCATTACCTACAATAACCCACTAAATACCAACAGCAGCACAAATTTACAAGTCAGAACTTAGCAGTCTTCACCTATCAATTTTATTAGCAGCAAATTTATAATAAAAAATGCAAAAATTCTAATCAACATGTCAACTAACTAGCAAAACCCCAACGATTTCATTCTATTTCCACATCAGTCGAGTATCATTTAAGACTTCCCTGAGAAAAGTCATACCATACCGCCTGAATTTTTAAACTAAATTCCCTGAAAGAAAATAAAATCAATTCGAGTCTGAGGAAGAACCATCTTCACACCGGGTCACCTCAAAGTTTCGTCTTATGTCATTATTTGGAGAAAAAATGTTTTTAACATGGGGATAAACTTTTTGTCTGGAAGATTTTTGAGGGGAAGTTTCAGTATTTCGAAGCTTATGCTTCACAAAGGCGTTACAGTGATGACTCTGCCACGTGTTAGTATAAGCATTGTAAAGATCTTCGTTTTGAAAAGGGTGTTCAGCGTCAAACGAAGTGGCACCTTTAGTCTGCGATGAGTCGGTTTTATGCACTGCTAAAGATGACATGCCGCTGACGTTGCTGATTCCGTTGCTTTGCGGTTCGCAACTTCCAACGTTGGAAGGTGTGGACGTGGATTTCTTTATAGGTGATTTAGGGCGAGAATTGGAGCGTCGGATCTTCATCCGAGATATCAGACTCCTCGCTGAATGGTATGCTCTCCGAAACGCTCTAAATAACACCAATAGAAATAATTATTTTCTCATTATAAACAAAATATTATGGACCTATAGTAGGTTAAACTAGAAGGCGCATTTACGTTATGTTACGCTAAGTGTGAACTGAAATAGTGGAACAACTCCATCAGTTTGTGTGGTTCACACTTAACGCAACAAACTTAGTGGTGTGATGCATTGTGGGATTGATTTATCCTGTTTTATCTGATTGAATGATGCAAGACTTAAATCCACCTTCGCAATCGTGTGAACCGACTGCAAGTCAGGTTACTTCTGGGCTACGTTGCGACAAGTCTTAATGTGAACACAAGTACGAATCTACCTTAAAGCATATTTCTTACGTTTGTTCTAATTGACTTAACTTGACATAGTAATTTAGTTTTAAGCTTGCAGTCTAAAGATATCAAACCTCCTAAAGACATTTTATTTCTAATCTAGTTGTAATAAAAAAAAATTTTTTTGAAACATTCAACATACTTTCGATATCTTTCTCTAGATTCAACCACAATAAATGTACATTTGAAATGAAAAATTTGTGTGCAAAATTGTTTCTACTGACCTGTTTGTTTTATTCTTAGGACAACATTTGTTATTTAAAGAGGACATACTGGACAACGAATTTATATCTGTTCTAGGACTTCCCATCTGTAAATTATTAATTCAAAAAACGCAATTAACGATTTTGCCGAAAGAGGGAGTAAGAGGTTGGGGTCCAGTCCAAAAGCAGATTTGAAGAGATAAAAATAAATATACAATTAAAGACAAAATTAGACATGCAACAAAAAATAAAAAATAAAACATTATTATAAATGAGAAAAAAAAATCATTATTGTAAATACGATTTACCAGGTTATCGTCCTGTTTAGTGAGTGAATAATAAAGGTTAGTGTTATTAGTAGTGCGTTTATATAGCGTATTAAAGGGATAGTCAACCTTTTTCAACATGTCAATTTTAAATTAAGTTTGTGATTCCATACATTAATAAGCAATTTTAAATAAACTTAAAATTTTTCATGATACAGTTACCAATGATAAAGAGTTTTTGAGAGCCAAGATTGGACGCTAATAGAAATAAAAGTTCATGAATATATTGACTGAAATTAAAGCTGATTGGCTGCTCCAGTATCAGTTTATACTCCCTCTGTGAACAGTTTTGTAAGTTTTCACTACAACTATAAGAGAGTTCATGTCTATAACCAATAATTAAAAAAAAATTATTTCAAACTGATTTTCCACAAACTTCTATTTAAAATTAATTATTCAAAAGAGTTAAGTTGCCCTTTAATTCAAGGCAAATTAGTAAAGTGTAAATTAATGTTAGTTACTACTCACAGATGCACTTTGCGGTATAACTTTAAGGTGTAAGCCTTGTTTACACGCTTCAATCAACTTTGCTATGCCTAATATAAGCAGAATTATAAACTAAAGTATTCAATACATGTGTATATACCATACCATCATCTCTGCAATCGTGATATCTCGTTTCCCACGCATCAAATAAATGATTATAATACCTTGCACGGTCAAAAAATTTGTGGTAACGGTAAGTAAGATTGGTAGGATATACGCATATATACTGCCCCGCACGACATCTCTCGTCTTCGGCCAGTACCAGCTGGCGAATATCGTCGGCGGTTGGGTTACCAAGAACGTTTAGCAAATACTAGATTAAATTTAAAAGATTAATAATCAAAAATTTAATTTGAATAGTTTTATTATTTACTTCGTGGCGTTCCATTCTTGAAAAAACAGCTTGTTTCGCTCGTTCTTCTAATGAAAGATTTGATCGAAAAAGTCGTTTGTCGAAACATAAATTCGTTATGCCGTAACCAGCATCTTGTCTGAAAAAAATTTTTTTTCTTAAATTATGAAAACACTTTTTTTTTTTTAAATTTGATACTGACGACGCTTTTTCTAAAAATGTTGCTTGGAATGCTTTATCCAAATGTGGAGGAATCATGACGCCGCTCAGATTGAGCAAATCTTTACACATTTGACCTTTGATATAAACATCCAATTTTGACGATGATTGGAGACTGGAATTATAAGATAAATATTACGTCTTGCAAAGAGGGGTCTTTGTCTTTACCTAGGTGATATGTTGACTTCGAGAAGCCACGGTTTTAATTTATTATCAAGAATTACATCGAATCCAAATAACTCGTGGCAACTGGCTGGATTACGCATGTTGAGTCGCGTCAGAGTTGACACCGTGTTTTCACAACTGATCACAGTTTTAATGATGAGGTCAACAATGGAATTCCAGATAGCTGTAGTGTCATGACCTTGTTCCGCCAGAAATCCCCAAAGTGCTTTTAAACTCCTAAATGAAACCGAAAATAGTTAGAAAATGCCTCAACATTGTAGTCAGATATGGACACACAATGATTTGAATTTCAAAAATAGATCTAAAACGGAATTTTTTTAAATTTTAGTGTCTATATCGTTTGTTTTCACTGGAATTCTAATCGATATTTAAGATCATTGGTTTATTTTAAGAGCTCTAAAAAGTTAGATCGATCAGCAGTCCGCCATTTTATTTTATATGCGCAAACTGTTTCCCCATAAGAGAAATCATCATAGTACCATTTGTGCCCTTTACAGGCATCTACATCTTCATTGGCCGTGTAATTTCCACTTTTTCTATTGATACTGAAATTTGTTAAATGCATATATCGATCGCCTACGGTTTGGGAACTTGGTGAATACCTAGAAATTTTTAAAACACATCAATTAATTCAAGAAGTATCAATATAATCCTTAAATAAATTTCAGAGTTTAAGAAAATGTTGTTCTTACAACGCACAAGCAAATCTGGCCAGTCCCTCTTTGTGAACGTAAATTCGTAAAGGATAAAATGACGTCACGTATACGTAAATTCTCAAATCAAATTTCATTCCGTTAATCAAATATGGATTTTGTAAATATCTATTTAAAAAAAATTAAATTAACTTTTGTTACAATTTACAAGAATATAAATCAATACTTTTGTATAACAAGAGGTCTCATTTTAGGGATTTGTACGAATTTATGAATAACTTTAATGCCAGATCCACGAGCAGCAGCTGGCTGTCAAAAATAAAAACATAAATTACAAAAAAAAAAAAAATCAAAAAAAAAAAAAATCGATAATTTTATTACTGGTTTCACAATCCACATCTGATCACTCCCACTTTTTTCCCAGGCGTGACGCAGCTGTTTCATGTCAGCAGGAATAACGTAAGTAGTGGGAACGAAATCGTAACTCTTCTTTCCGTGCACGGATCGAAGACGTAAATGGTTTCGCCATAATGTGTCCTTGCGACCAATTTGGAATGTCCCCGGAAAATGATTGAACTTAAAAAAAAAAAAAATAAAAATCGAATTTATTGATTTAGTAATTTCCTTCACGAGTTTATTAAATTTTACTTTTTGAAATTCTAGGACTGTTTTGAACATATTTGCTCTCATGTGTTTCGCCCACACAGAAATCCACTGTTGACTTCCTACGCACGAAAGAGTTAAATATTAATTATAAGAGACATTACATTAATTAGAATTTAAAAATTTATACTTTTGACTAGACGCATTCCTGAGTTGTAGAGAACTTTTCGTATAATTACAGGTGTGACACTCGTACTCTTCCATTTCAATACTTTTTTAATCTCAGGTGGAATGCTTAAGGCTAAAAAAATTTAAGTTGGTTAACATTAAGTCTCGCAATCTTTTGTAAATACTTGTAATTATGAACTTGTCATAAGCCCGAAATATACACGCAAATTAAAATATGATTCTGCGCAACTTCCTTTCAAATATAAGGGAATTAACGCAATTTGACATAATCCTATTCTTATATACGGGATGGACAAAACCAGAATTAAACCGAAGATTAGTTTTCTGCGCATCGCTTAAATCGTCATAAGCGTGAGTGTAGGTATAAGTCAAATTAGTAGTTACCAATAAAAATATGCATCATTCGAGATAATTATTGCCTAAAGATTAGACCTGCTTTAATTTGACATGCAACACCTGATTCATTCTAACCTAATCTACAAATTAGTAATACGCGGTATTTGATCAAATAAAAACCTACTCCCACGCATTTGATTTATGAGGTAATAAATTACCACAATGAACTTTAAACACTCAGCAAACTAAAAGACAAATTTATAATTTAAATTGCACCTGTGCAAGTCACGAATTAAAAAAAAAAAAATATAAATCATGTAATACCAGGTGTACTCTCAACCCGAAAGTTAATAGTTGGAGGCATATGGGGAAAAAGACTGTATCGCAACCATGGCTGGACTTTTCCAATTACACCTCTCTCTTTCTCTTCTACAACTGGATACGTTTCAGAAGAAGAGTAAACCTGCCCCGTTGCTTGCAGAGGTGATGTCATGTCCTCTGCTGTACTGTCGCCCAACGAGCCATCTAGAGGGAAACCAAATAGAAATAAAAATTAATTTAATCAAACGTGTCAAATTAAACAAAAATAAATTAACTAAAACCAAATTATACTAATCACACACTAATACCTTTCGCTTCTAATAACAAACTTCCATCGCCTAGCTCAACACTAGACTCACTGGCTTCACTACAGTATTAAATAAAACAGAAAATAAAATAATTTGGCTAAAAACTAAAGATATGAAAAGGAAAAAAATAATGAAATTAAAGTAATAATGGCAAGGAAATAACTGTAATTAAATCACAAAAATAGAAATTTAAATGTAAAAAATGTATGATTTAGACAAGGCGGCAAGGGAAGAATCAATAACTACAACCGCAATTAACATTTCCGCAACAGTCATAAAAATGTACCATTACTTTAATGGTACCTGTGTTCTGACGAACCCTGGACATCAGAATCGTTAAATTTTTGACTAGTCAAAGACTCTATTGATTCGTAAAAGTCGGAAGGAACATCAGCAAGATGGTGATCGAAGTTTGTAATGTCGACTAAGATTTCATTCTCTTTATCGATGAGTGAATCAACCGTTTTTACCTGTAAAACAATCAACAACTGGATAAGTAATAAAGAGAGTAATGAATATTGGATATGTTTTAAGAGACCGAATATAGGTTCATTCAATTCATATTTAGAGCATAAGCATATTAAGAAATTTTTATCTTATGTAGTAAAACGTTCAGTAAGTAGATAAGAAATTTTTAATGCTGAGCCATAAAATGTGCAAAACAAAATTTTTGTTCAGGATAAATTTTCATAAATTTTGAACTGATGCTAATTAATTGCTGACATAATTCGTGTAATAAATTTTTTTTTGCAAATCTAACTATTTAATTAGCAGCTCCTAACTGCTACAAGAATATCAGATTAATAAATTATAGCCAAATTTAGCATTCTCAATCACAAGACGTAACAAGCAAATTGGCAATAACCATTTTAATCATCACTCAAACCTGTCCCATTTTGTTTTCAATTAATTTTCGTCGCATAATTATGAACCTATACTCACCTCACGAAAACCACTTAACATACTTGTGCCGATAAAGACGATGGAGGCACTGAGTGATCATGAAAATATTTCTGATTATTATTCAATTTATCTTGAGAACTATAATGAGATTTATCAGCAGCCAAAACCCCTTTTCTCTCTTCTTTATCCTTCCAACAAACCGCGGCCTCAAATTCGTTCCACGAATTCGGCCGCAACTTGTCAGCTTCGGGAAACGCCGACGACGCAGTCAAATTTGGAACACTCAGATCAACCGAATGATTTAAACTAGCAGCAGCCGAGCGTCCAGTCAACCATGAAAAATTATTTAAATCTTGAGAAGAGTATTTCGCACCGATCTTCCGTGAACTCCACAAATTGGGGTAATCGCTCTTAAATTGAGCTGGTAAAGGCTTGAGTGATCCGTAGTCTCGATTTTTATTTTTAATCGACAACTGACTCTCGACCGGTTTCGTTGAGCAAGATTCGTCAGAAGGGAATTTCGTTAATTTCCGGTTCCATACAGGAGAAGTGAGTTTATTCAACGAAGTATTGTACGAAATTAACCAATTCGAGTCTGCCGGGACCGTTTCATTGGGTCGATCAGGCTTTGGAATATTTTTAATGAATTGCGATTTTTGTGGTCGAGTTGGCAGCTTATTAGAGACAGGAACGTTGAATACGCTTCGTGTTTTGTGTTCGTTTAGTAACTTTTTTTTAGCAATCGTTAGACTCGAGGCGGCGCCAATTGTTTTTCTGTTTTTTAGTAAGATCGGTTCGTAGGGTTTTTTCAGTGACGGGGGTTTGGCCGTCTCGCTGGTTGGGGAGAATTCATCTTTGACTATTGAGCTTTGGTCGTTGTTTAAGTTATTGTCGTTGTCGTCTTTGATTAAATCCGGTTTTTGTGTTCCTACGTGACCTATAATTTCATTCGTTTTTAATTTAATACATTGTAAACGTTTTATAATACTTACCAGACATTCCCTATTAAAACTACAGTGAAAAAAAAATTTTTGCTAGGTGTCCTAAAAGCACAGTGCTAGGAGTGTTTACTACATAACCTACAAGATGTAATAAAAAATTGATTAAATCAAGTTCTAATGCGCTACTGCGTGTTGAATGTTTGGCGGTTGTTTTAGTTACGTACACCTTGAAAACTTGTGACTTACCGTTGACTATGTTGATCGGAAAGTGATGAAAATAGAAAACCAGGGTTCAGAACATTCGGAATAGTATTGACCGCCATGTTGCTGAAATGGGTGGTGATAAAATGAGAAATTAGGTTAGGGAAAGAGGAGTCTTTACGGAATTGAATTCTGTTTAAAGAGATAAATAACCTAAATTATACAAAATATAATAGACTATTTATTGTATATTAGATAAATGTTTGGATTTAAGTTTAGTGATATTAGAGAAATTTTAAAGAAAGGTTTCCGTATTTAAAAATTTTCGTTTCTCTTATAAGAGTCCTGCAGATGTGATGTCATCGATTAAATTAACTGGACTGCACGTGTTGTTGCTTAGGCCTACTTTACCTTAATATTGATGTATTAGCATGTTTATTTTTGTGTTCTGATGAGATCGGGAACTGGCAACGGAAAATGGCGAAATCGAAGCGATTAGTATCTCGTAAACAGCGGAGAAAGGAGGAAAGAAAGATGAAGAAAACCAGAAAACATGAAATGTACATGAAAAAACACTGCAAGGTCTGTATTGAAATCGCTGTGATGATGCATCGCGGTTTTAATTTAACCCTCAATTATTTACAGAAAGTGTTATTGGAAGAAGCGAAGCCCGAAAAAATAATTCCACCGCCGACTACCGTTAAAAATCCGAAAAAGCAAAACACAACTATAAAGAAAGGGAAAAGTGTCAATGTATAAAATGGCAAATAAAATGTTTTATAATTAAATTAACTGAGCTTACTGCTTTACAGCCTGATGACGTTAGAAAGAAACGTTTAAAAGAGGAAAACGATAGAGAAGACAGAAACATTCGTGCTCTAGAGAAAAAAATGAAAATGAATCGAAGAAAAAAGAAAAAATTGCCCAAATCATTCATCGATGATGGTTTAGCTTGTAAGAATTAACTTAAATATTACACAACTTGACTTAAGCTTACCAACATTTACGGGATGCACAGAACAAACCTGCTGTCTCTCAATAGTTCTGTCCATCAACTGGGTGATAAGCTCATAAGTCAAGTCGTGCGATTTATGTACGATACTACATTTTTATTACAATGCAGGGTTATTAGAAGCGTGTGACCCAGAAACTGTTAAAAATTTGGACACGGAAAAAGAGTTTTTAGAAAAAGGTAACTACAAAGATGATTTAGAAAACGAAGTAAACGATAAAATCCAGAGTGAGAAAAAATACGACAAAGTGATCAAAAAAGTGAAATGGGAAGATGAGGAAGACACAAATTTTGGTAGTGATGATGACGCCATAGGGGATATAAATTCCGATGAAGAGACTGACGAGGATACAGACGACGATTCCGATCAATCTGGTTCAGAAGACGAAAATAGTAAAGATGATTCTTTCAAGGAAGATATTTACGGTCGTACAGTTGATAAAAAAGGAAATGTCGTACAATCAAATACCGGAAAATACGTACCTCCAGCGAAGAGATGTGTGGCGCCATCAGATGCTGTGATTTTACTACGGCGAAGGATTAATGGATGTCTTAATAAATTAGCTGAAAATAATATGAAAAGTATTTCTAATGAAATTGAAGAATTGTATCAAAATAATTCACGAAACGGTAAAATCTACACTTATAACTACCTTGTTGCAGAGCTAGTTAACATTTTTTTCCCTCGCTAGATATGAATGAATCGTTGACATCGATAGTTATGAGTTCAATCGTTCAACCAATCCTAACGCCAGAGCGGCAAGTGCAGGAGTTTGCGATGTTAATCTCTCTACTCCACGCTCATATTGGCGCTGAAGTTGGTAAGACGGGAAAGAATTAATGAAAAAAAAAAAAAACTCTACATCAAATTTGAATTTTTTTTAGGCGCTCATTTCTTAGAATTGCTGGCGGTTAAATTTGAGGAATTGTATTCGACAGAAATTCACTCAGATGATAAAACTATACACAATGTTTTGATGTTCTTATCACATCTATACAACTTCAAAGTAATCTCTATTTATCATTTTTTATATGAATTATTATATATTTTGTGCTTTTTAGATTGTCCAATCCACCCTTATGATTGACATATTAAATCGCTTATCAGAACGGTTTAATCCGCTCGACTTAGAAATAATTTTACTGCTACTCAAAAGTAAATTATTATCATTGTTCTAACTTTTTATGCCTTCAATTCATTTCTTACTTACAGCAATTGGATTCGTCCTCCGTAAAGACGACCCAACAACACTCCGAGATTTAGTCTTAAAACTCAAATGTAAAGCTCAAGATTCATTAACTAACTCAAACGCCGAGCACGAATCACGAGTTAGGTTCATGTTGGAAACATTAATGGCAATCAAAAATAACAATATGAATAAAATACCAAATTATGACCCGAGTCATATGGAACACTTGAGATCAAAACTACGTGAATTTAAAAGAAAAGGTTTGCTTAAACCAATTAAACTCGCCTGTTTTAAAGAATAACATTTTTCTTCTCCAAAAGGTTGTAACGTAGTCCAACACAACATCTCACTCGAAGATTTATTAAAAGCCAAAACTAAAGGCCGCTGGTGGATTGTGGGATCGTCTTGGAATGGCAATCTACTGAATACCAAAGAAGAAAACAAAGGTTAATAATACATAAATTATTTTTCTAAGATTCACTAACCTTTATTATACAGCAGAGGAAACAAATTCCGGTGAATCAGTTAAGGGAGATTTGTTACGTAAAGCCCGAGAATTGGGAATGAGTACCGCAATCCGTCAAGAAATTTTCTCCCGTCTAACCAAAGGTGATATCATCGAGTGCTCAGAAAAATTAATAAAACTTGGCGTACAACAAGCCAGAGAAATTGGTCACGTGATTATTCGATGTTGCCTTATGGAAAAACCGTACAACCAATTTTACGCTCTTGTAGGGAGTAAACTTTGCACCGCTGACAGGCGCTATCAGGTTAATATCTTCATATTGAGGTTTAAAAAATTTTCTTACAAAAAATTGTTTACAGATGGCGCTCCAGTGCGCATTGAGAGACCAATTTAAAGAGTTGAGCAGGCGAAAGAAGGGACAGTTAAATAACATAGCGCAATTTACGACGTATTTATTGACGTCACAGAGTTTGCGGTTAATAATTTTACAGGTACGGATGGTGGTGAATGAAAATTCGGAGATCTAATTTTCTTTTTTGTGTTACAGGATATTCATTTTTCGGAGATAGCTGAGATCTTTTCCGTACGGTGGTTTGTACGGAAATTACTGGTCGATGTTCTACAACATGAAAACTTCGAGAACGTTTTTCGATTAAAATTCACCCCGAAGTTAAACATGTTTCGTGAACAGTTGAGAGTATTCATAAAAGTGTTCATTTTAGATAAGATAAATGAATTAGATGTTAAATTAGACTTGGAAGAAGTGAAGGAGAGAATTCACGTTGCAGATAAAATGTTAATGGCTACGGATTCGCTCATACAAATGTAAAATCTCATTTCATATATCGAATAAAAAATTCCATTTAACACAACGGTAATCCAATAAACGCCACCTACCTTTAAAATAAAAAAATTTCAAACTCGGCGCCATGTTGTGACGTCATTCAATCTCGTCACACCGCGGGCACTTAAAAGACGCGTGTCTCTACTCGTTCCATTTCGTGCTTCCGGGTCCCGTGGAGAGGAAGAACTCTCACTGAAAAATACCGTAAATATCATTCACATTGAAAAGATTACTAATCAATTACAATTACGTAAATTTTTAATGTGCAGTGTATACGTACAGCAAAAATAGAGGTAATGGAAACAGTATACGAAGGCGAAAACGTGTTGTTAGTGCAGGGTCTCAATCGTTATTTGGACAAAGTGCTCGAAATATATGACGACAGCAGAAGCAAGTGGTTCCCTTATATGAAAAGTGACTTTAAGGAGATGACAAGCTTCGTTTGTAACATAGGTCAATATTTATACGTTATAAATTCAAGCAAGCCTCCCAATTTTGCTTTGCAAAGAGTTGACTTAGAAACTCAAGCAACGAAACCTTTAATTTATAAACTGCCGGAGACAACCCGCGTAATGCCCGTCGTAGGAAAATATATTTTCATCATGACCGACAAAGTCACGCTTCGAATTAACGCAAGCAATGGCATGTATTTCGATTGTGGAGCCCATTTTAAGCATTATTATGGAGCAAATTTGGGCGGATCAGCTTTAGTTGCGTGTTCAAGTTAGTATTAATTAATTTCATGTTTTTATTCTTAGAATTTAAGAATCCTTAAAATAACTTACAAATTCTCCCGTTGGAGGGCGTTAACTCCCCCAATAGCTTAATCCCGCTTTTTCAAAAGCAGTGAATGAGAAAGACGTTACCCCGAACTAGTGCTTTAAGTTGTTAAAAGAACAACGCTATAAAAGTATTCTCATTTATTTTTGTAGGTAAAATTTACGGGATAAGTAATGTATTTACTTCCGAAGTGTTCAGTCTTCAGACGAATATGGTGTCGAGATTACGTTCCCTACCCAAAATTCTAACGGAATCGCCACCTCTCCAGCCGCGTTCCCGTCCCAAAATTCTACCGGATTCGTTTCAGGCAACCTCCTTCAACAACAAAATCTACGTGGTTGAATTGAATGCCGAAAAAGGAAAAATGTCGTGTTACGACCCACAGTTCGATGAATTTGAAGAAATGAACCCAATTTATTTGACTCCGTTTAAGCATTCGGGCGAGATTACCGTACACGACCAAAAACTTGTGTCGTTTGATAACACTGATCTCACAATCCGCTGTTACAATTTTGCTAATAACAGTTGGCGTTTAATGGCTAAAAATTTAAGTGATGAAATGGTTAGTATTGAGAAAATATTTTCAGTCAATAAAAAATATCTTAAACGTTATATGTAAATAAGATTTAACATGTCTATATAATGTTTATGTATAAACCCGTGTTGCATACTTACAGTTTGAATTAAAAGAATTCTTTCACAATATCAACTATTAGTCATCTTTCCCACTACCGATCAGTCATGTCTTGATCCGATTTCCTATTTTCCATACCGCAAGCAGTGACATCATTGTAGATAACCCAAATTCGTAACCAACTCCTTTAAATAAAAAAAATGACGTCACTCGGTTGAATCATGCGCAGAACCATTTGAAAAAATGTTTCAAGCTATGCAGTTACAACTGTCCTCTAAAATGCCCAAATACAGACACCTCAAAAGCGACAACTTAACCCTTAATTATTTACTGGTACTGGGAGCCAGCGAAACAAACGACTGGATTTTTCAAATTTTCGATGACAAGAAGTGTGTCTGGCATCCATATTTAAAACTAGACTCAAAATACGTACCAAATTTTGGTTACCCGATTTGCCGACTCGGAAAATTCCTTTACAGCATAACCTCGGATCCCGCAAGTACAGTTCTCAAGACTCTGGATCTAGAATTGAAAACGGAAAAAATAGTAACGCGACTACCGATTTACGCGAGCACAGCAGCGGTTTTAGGGGAAAACATTTACATTACAAAAGGTGGTAAAATTTACCGTATCGAGACATTAGACGAAACATTTTCCGACTGCGGAGTCACGTTTAGTCGAGATTATAGCGACGATCGCGGTGACACGGCTCTGGTTGCTTGCGCGGGTAAGAAAATAGTTCTTATATTTTACTAGATTTTTTAGTAATTATTATTTATTAGGTAAAATTATCGGGTTGAGTCATACGATTTGCGAAGTATACGATCCGAAAACGGAAACTGTTTGTTGTTTGGAACAAGTGCCGAAATTACCTTCTTGGTTTAATGCTACATCATGGAATGATATGGTCATTGTGAGCGAATTGCGGCAAACTGAAGGGACTATGCTTGTATACACACCTGAAACTAATAAATGGACATTAGTATTACCCAATTATATGTCGCCGGTTATGAAGCATTATAATGATTTTGTTGTTCATGAAGAGAAGATTGTGTCGTTAACAACGGATGGAAGCGTTTTAGCCTACCAGCCGATTAGAAATACGTGGCAATATTTGTGTAAGCGTTATAAGGGGCCCATGCGATCCTTTATTAGTGGCTTTTCTGTAGGGAGACAAATTGTTAAAGGGTATGTTGTGTGATTATGTTCAGTGATGTTGTATAACCATCAAAAGATTTGTAAAAATAAACTAATATTCTATAAAAATATATTTTCCTGTGATTAATTAGGAGAATGGATGCAGATTTCAAACTAAAAAAAATGTCAAAAACCCGATTAATTTCATTTGTCAATTCGTTTTGCATGCCACTCCACGTTAATCAAACTGTAATAATATACGCATATAGGAAAATTATAAGTTAGGTTAACTTCAGTAGTTCATTCCATCATAATCTTAAATAGTTTCTTCATTTGTAATCAACTCTTATGTTATTTTTTTGCGGGCAAATCAATATTTACTTTAATTAGGTATTTGAACTTAAAAAAATGAATTGTAAATCCAAAATTTTCCCAGCTTTTTTATTTATTTTTTAATCTAAAAAAATAATCGCATCTTTTTGTCGAACATTATTCCGAATCTTCGACCATCAAAAGCAACAAATGGTAGTACACTTACTTGACAACCGACTTTAAAGAAATTTCAGACTTCAGTTTCAAATCTGCCACGTAAGAAAACGACACAATCTCGTCTAATCAATACCCGCACTTAATGCTGCACAAATTTAATCTCAAAACTAAAAATACTATGTTCAACCCTAAATTAACTCTGCAGCCGTTGTCGGCACGTATATTTACATTAAATGACTGTAAATTCAATATTACTTACCGATATTAATACGAGCCGTTAGTTTCTTCAAGAAGTTGCTTGTAGACTCGGCACAGTTTTGCGCTGCCCAGCCTATGACCGTTGGTTTTCTGTAGAGAGACATATTGTTAAAGGGCATGTTGGGAAGATGGCGCCCTTCATATTGATGCTGTAAAAACCATTAAAAGATTTGTAAAAATAAATTAAGAAACGGATATAAACTTTAAACAAAATAACCGAACGGACACGTTGCATCGTCGTAAAGGAGTTAGGATTATGAGTAAAATGTCAGCTTGTGAATGCAAAAATTTTTTCTGAAATTTCACTTACTTTCTACCTATAATGACTTTTCTGTTATCGATAATAAAAGTTTTTTTTTCAAATTTATATTTTATAAATTTATTAAAAATTTTCCGATTTCACGGACGATGGTATAAAAATTTGCACTATACATGAAATGGAAAATAGAATGAGAAAAATGGCCGCCATTTTCAATCTGATGTTGTTATCGCTATTCAAATCTCGTCGGCCATCTTTATAAATCTCAGTTTCAAAATCCTTAAAACAAATTATACACTCCATAAGACATCTAACTCTCAAATTCACTAATTTTTTAGTTAAACAAAATTTTTCCTTAAAAGGGGATTGTTGACGTCATTAACAAAAATTGTCAGTTTTTGCATCCCCGTGCAAAGGATTATTGTATTTTACGTTATGTTGGTTTTGGTCATTTCGCCTTTTCTCCACAGTCAGTAGATTTGAAATGGTGTTCGACTAAAGGCGGAATGCGCATTTAAAAAAAAAAACAAATAAAACAACAATTTTAATTAATAATTCTTCCCTTATATTTTAACTTCTGCACGTCAAATTGTATTACTAATTTTTCTCAAAAACTTAAGGGTCAGCAATTAGATCAAGGCCAAATTCCACTTACTGCCCTTACCATTCTAGGAAAATTTATTTTGAAAAGGCCAGAGAAAAGACCATTCACTGCTTTTTCCTTTCTAGGAAAATTTTTTTTGAAAAGGCCAGAGAAAAGATTTAGTTTAAATGCACATAAATTTATTTTAACTATATAACAAATTACACCAAAAAAATGATTAGTAAATTTAATTTATAGCAAAGTACTAATTATAAACATTTCAAATTTAAATTCCCTTTTTTAACACATGAAAACGAACGATTAAATCAGTATATAGAATGTCTTCAATTACAGAGGCAAAAAGATTATGAAAAGTCTTAGGAATAAATGCAAATTTGAGCAATCAATTGGAAACAGCTTTAAGAGTAAGAAGCTAAGAACTATTCAATCTTAATATATTTCTTTAAATCTTCTCGAGGAACAGAATAAATATCAAAACAATCCATCTCCTCATTACCCTGACCAGATCCCAAATACTTATGAGTCAAACCATTTTCAGTCATCATAAAATGATGAATAGTCAAATCATCTGAACAAATTGCCACCCCACCCTCATGAACGGTCATTCTCCTTGGTTTAACCTCAGTCTTAATTCTAGGAGTTATAGTATTCCAATCCAAAGTAGAAACAGTGAGAATAAAAAACTTAAATTTTTCATTCTCATTCTCGTTATACACATTACAAAGGAAAACTTTCCCATTAACATGTGCAGCTAGAAAATTTTCCTTATGGTTAGCATACTTGGACAAACGACAAACATTATCCGTGTCGGCCTCGTAAATTTCGCAAATACCCGGCGCGAAGCCAAAAACTTTATTAATTTCTGAAGGAAAAAAATGTAAAATTTTAAGTTCACTCAAAATTTTTTTTATAAAATTATAAATTTCATACCTTTGACTGCTACAAACGCATCTACGCTGTCAATAGAGCAATAAGTTTTTCTAAAGAATGTCGGTTTTTTCTTTTCCCATTTCAAGGTGGTTAAGTCGATGGAAAAAATTTCGTGGTCCTTCGTACCGTAGATAACGTTGTCGTTCATAATGGCGCCACAACAGATTCGCTTGTCCACTTCGGTTGTAAGTACACTCTTTTCTAGGGTTGTGAGGTCGAGAAGTTCGAGTTTGGCCATGCTGTCGTTGGCGTGGAGTTTGTACATTTTGTAGATTTTGGAACCAACGTAAGTGAGGACGAAGTTGAAGAAATCGTGCAACTCCGTTTTTTGTTCTAACTCGTCGAATTTGTGGAACACGGCATCAGTCTGGTCGAAAATTCGGAAATGAGTTCTGGAAAATAAATTTTGGTGGGTTGAGTTAGTGAGGGTTTTCGTTTTGTTTTTAAATAAAGGGGGAATTACGTTTGGGTTTGGGTATCCCGGTTGTAACAATGGCCGACTAAGAACAGGTAGTTGGGTTCGGCCGGTGCTGCGGCGGCGGCGGCGGCTGACGTTGAAGCGATCGGGGTTGCCATCTTCGAGGTCGAGAGAGAGAGTGTAGAGATGTATGAGGAACGGGCTAGGGTTTTTATAGACCAGTTTAAGGTCAAAGGAAGGGCTTGAACTTGTGCGCATTCTCTAATATCCCAGGAGAGTAATTGGCTAACCCTTGACCACGTGGTCTGCGTATAACGACATCTGGTGTCAATAATGAGTGCAATTCAAATCAACGTGCATTTAAATCTTATTCTATATAATTTTATACTTGAAATTCTTTGGTAGTAATTAAATATTATTTTATGCTTTTACTACGAGCTACTGAGGCCACTGAATTATCATTACGGGAATGACAACATTTACATTCACAGGATCTCGTCACATCTCGCCCTCACGAGATGTGACGAGATCGTGTGAATGTTTTCATTCCCTGTCATTACTAATGTGTCGTGTTCCAGTGTGAACCTTTCATATCAATCCATTAAATTTGATGTTCAGTAAATGAACTCATCTTCCTATATTTTTCAAGATTACCGACTTTAATTTCAAGCCATGAAATATTTCCAGATATTTTTTAAATTTATTTATTACCAACAAAGCATTCAGAAATAAGAAAAAGCACCTTATAAATTCAAAACCGAAAATTATAAACCAATGTTAAAATGATTAGTTAAAATAAACTACCAAATTCGCTCTTAGAAGGCTTCAAAAAAATTTTCCAAAGGGTTACATTTACAAAAAAATAAATCAATTTTAAAAAAATAACTAATTAGTCGACTAAATTCTTGGTTTCAACAGAAAACATATCAAGGAATCCAATTTCAAGAGGTGACTCAATTCGAACAAGAGTCGTCCAAACATTTTGTTGTGGGTTATAAAAACGAATTACCCAATCATCACAAAATGCTGCTAGTCCTCCTTCGTGTTCAACAACTTTGAGTGGTTTGAATTTACTATCACACTGCGGTTTCAGTCTCTCCCAATGCGCTACCTGTTTATTCATGTAGATGATTAACATACTCTCCTCTTTACTACTGTTATCTTGGATATATTCATTACAGATGTATATTCGCTTTCCAATAGCAGTTGCGTGAAAATATTTCGTGAATTGTCTCAAATTGTCTACTCGGCACACTTCATCGGTTTTAATGTCGTATCTTTCGCACTTGTCGTGACTCAAACCAAACACGTATCCTAAGAGGAAGGAGAAAAGAAAATGTTGATGTATTATTAATTTAAAACTCCCGCTATTATCGCTTTGCATTTTGGGAAAATATAAATCGAATGGTTAAACTTTTATACCATCATCCGTTGCTACTAACGCTCTGTCATTTTCAATAGAGCAGTACGTAGGACACGAAAGTTTAGGTTTTCTTCTAGAAACTTGCTCTTCTCTAATACCACAAATTGTATAATCATCAGTTAAAACTATCCATTTATTCTTGAAAACTGCTCCTGAGAAAACAGTAGTTGTAACTCGCAAATCGGCCTGCTCACATGTGTTGTTCGTCTCTAGATCTAGAAATTTAACTTTGCTAGGTCCCTCTTCTGAATAACAAATTCTGTAAAATTTGCTGCCAATTTGAGCCAATGGGCGGAATAAATATGGGTGTGTAACCGGTGTATGAGTTAGCTTGTCACATGGTAAAAGCGTCATTTCAGTTGGATCGAAGCTGCAGAACTTGAGTCTGAAAAAGAATTAGAAACCGTAATGAAATGTGTTTTATTACGTTGATTAAAAATTGGTTATTACTTTTCTACTTGGCCGCTCTTTAATTCACAACCGACTATTAGTAGAGAGTTTTCAGGGTATGCTGCCGCCATCCTAATCTAGTTTAAAGTGGGAAAAGTATTTATTGCGCATGTCACGTTATTATATTAGGTTTTCTGTGCTGACGTCAGTTCACGTGCGCGCAAGGCATTTAAGTAAATTTTTTTTAGGAGATTGTGGTCATTGACCTTGAAGTTAAAGAGAACGGGCAAGTGAGACTTGGGTATTATTCCTTGTTACTTGAAAAGAATTCCGGAATACAATCTTTTTTCGTTCGTGTTTTAACACATAAATTTGTATTTTTTTAGATTAATCTTCCATGAGTTGGACCATCATGCCGTTAACAGATTAGATGTGTTAGCCGTCGTCAGCATTTTCTGGAACCACTGATTGTTAAAACTGACTCCGTACGACGTTTTTTTTTTCCTAAGTTTGATAAAACCCGTAAGGCAGCGGTCTCTAAAGTAAAGCATGTTAATTTACGTCCATTGAAAATAGAAGAACTAATTATTGATCGACTGAAAATTATTGAATTTATAAATTAGTTTCGCTCAGATTTCAACACGGCGCTTTGGGACGATCCATACAATACTTCTTTCTTGAAATCTTTATGCGATCCAAAAAGCGAACAATTTCCTCGTTTTTTAACGGGTGATTCTAAATTTGACGACGACCTTTCAGTGAAGAATTTGGTCAATGATCCCAAGGTTTAGCCTGTTACTACTGCCATGAAGATTATGTTACGTTACACTGATAACGTAAATGAAATGTGTAGAATTATTGCGGATAGTGATGAAAAGATAACGCAATTCTTATTTTCTTTATTGACGCATGAAAAACAGAATGATCTACTTAAACAATTATTTTAACAACTTTAGATTTATGATAGTAATAATTTTTTTCGATATTTATTGAGTCACGTATGTTACGTTATAGCAGTGAGAATGAAAAATGAATGGGCATTTCAAAATTTTGACGTGGTAAAGTTATTGTGGAATGGCATGCAACGCAAAATGGAACGTACCTGCCAAACAGTAGAAGAACTCCTTGATAATTTTTCTGCATTGTTTCGTCTTTGGGAAATGTAGATTGCATTGGTTTAATTCATAAATGCGTGTCTGATGATTTGAGAGTAAAAAGTTTTACTATTTCTGTTGACGGTTGATTGAATCTAAAAAATTGGAATTTAGAAATGAGAGTTTAATTGTGTTTTTCCAAAGTTTTAATGATAATTATTAACTTGAACTTTCTTTCCAAATTGATGTGCTGCATAACATTAAACACGATTTTCCAAACTGTAAGTTTTGTATAGAAAATAAGGAAATGTTGATTAACTAATCACGACTATCTAATATGACTCACTACACAATAGATTAAAAATCTCCCCCAATTTTCTCAACGCATATATCACCACAACTAAACGCCCTCTAGTCACCAATCGAAAAAAGTGAGTAAAAATGAGTAGCAACAAGGTGCTACTAATCTGGAGTAAAAACCAATTTGACACGTATCCTTACCCAAAACAACAACAAAATCAAAACCCAAAACGTCTTTAACTCTCAATAACAGCGATATGTTCCACATTTATGACGACACAACGGACAAATGGTATCTCTTCCCCCACTTAGAACATCTGACGCAACATTTCTGTCACCCGTTAGCCCTTGTAGGAAGAAAACTCTACCAACTATACGAACCCGGTTCACAATGGAGCTCATTAGAGATCTTGGACCTTAAACTAGGAAGATACGAACGAACTTTCAGCTTGATACCGACAAGAGCTTGTTCAGCTGCCGTTGTGGATGAACGGTATATTTTTACCGGTTACAATCATGAGATTTACCGTATTGATACGCTAGAGAACACGTGGATGAAAATGTCTACCGAATTTCGTACTCGGAATTATTGTTCAGCTACAACTTGGGACGCTCTAGTTGGGTGTGAAGGTAAAATTTTGTTTGAAATTAAGGAACAAATCTAATAAATGACGTAATTTTTAGGTAACGTTTTCGGACTTCGTCAGGATAGCGTAGAGAAATATTTCGTAAAAGACAACGTCTCAATTCGACTTTACGATTTTCCTGATTTCGGACCGAAATTTTTCGCCAATGCTGTAGGAGATCGAATATACATATGCAACGAATACGATCCTAATCGAGTCAATGATAATAATTTGGTTGTGTTTTCGCCAACGGAGTACAGGTGGTACATAAGTGAACCACAGATTTTAGCGCCTGTAAAGATTTGTGACGTCATTGAACATAATGGTCAACTGGTGGCGGTTGATCACACTGAACCGTCGTTGTATGTTTATGATGTAGAGAAAATTAGGTGGAAATATTTGGTTCGTAGGTGTTATGATCGTATTCATAAGTTTGTTAAGATTTATTCGGTGACTAGGGAGATTATGAATTTATGATAACTTTGAATGGGGGTGATTTGTTGGTTTGTAATTTTGAGTTTTAAGAAATTTAATTTTTTTATGTTCAATGTTTATTTATACATTTTAATTTACGGTTAGTTATGACACTGGAAAAAGATTATTTCTTTAACAAGGGAGTGTAAGCAACTAATGGAAAAGCCGCTTGACGAGCTGATGGTCTCTCAACATTCCGTGATTATAAATTATATATCTTAATTACTTTGTGGTAAAAAAGCCTAATGTATTGCAATCAAAGAGCTGGCATTGACCCTTTAATTAATAACTCTTAATTTTTTTCTGTTGTTTTAAATCTCCACTACTTTACCGGCGGGGCAAAACAGCAACGTTTATTTACCCACTGTTGTTGAACCTTCTCGCTGCCTCACGAAAGTACTAGGTGCTACCAACACTATTCACAGGGGCCCAAATCTCGAGCCCGCGCTAAGAGCTCCGCGTACTGTGGAACAACACAAGCGCGCTTAAGGCGACACTCTAATTGGCGCATTTGAGTTCGACGTCCAGTTACCCTCAATTGACTAGAGTTCGCGCTTACAAATATCAAACTAGATCAAGAAGTGACATATTTACATGCGAATTAATTTAACACTCAATTCTTAATCGAATCACTTAGCATGCAGAACTTAATATCGCCACCTTTAACTGCTTTCAGCAAAGGAATCAAGAATTAGCCGCATACAATGACCAAGTTCTAATAATCAGAGGTGCAGACGCGAATTTACTAGTAAGTAATGTTGAAAAACAATATTTATAAAATAACTTTTCTGTCAAGGTATATTTCTTATTTTAAGTACCTCTTTTAATTTAAATAATAAATATGTTGACTTACTTCTACATTTCTAGCTTAGAGAAAACACTTTTTAAATATAAATTATGACTTTCATTGGTTTTTTATTCATATCAAATACATTATTGATAGATTACTTTGGCTGTAACCCGCATGCTGACGTGCGAGTATTGCTGACCCTTAAAAGGTTTTCTCATCGATTTATTTCTCCCCTTATAAGATATTTTCAATAACTGATAATGACGAAATCAACTATTCCTCTAACATCATTTACCCGCTAGATATTGACATGACAGTCACATATTCACCAAAAATGGTCGGTGAATTGAGAGACTTTAGATATTTTAATAAATCGTCATTATTAGATTCAGAGAATAAATCGACCAACAAATCCATGTACAACTCTGCACGAATATAAACAATGTCGACACAACTGTTTCAACAATTTATTAAAAGAATCAAACGTAAAGTGCAGGCATCATCTGACTTCTATTACCCAATAAAACCTCAATTTAATTCGTCGTCTCTATTTCAGTTTACCATTTTTCAATTCATCCGTTTTGTTACATTGCACCACATATTCACGAGCCAAGCAAACGCAAGAAACATTTCTTAAACTCAACATCGCAGTTTACTCCAAAAACGTGTGCGGATGTGAAAATCTTTGCAATCAAATCTATCACATTCCACAAATTGATTACGCCCTAACATCGGATAAATTAATGCAAATGAATTTTGAACTGGAGAGTGAAATGCGGGAAATTTTTCACGAAGAATTGAGCATTTCATTTGTCAAATTAGTATGCGAAATTGGAACAGTCATTTCTACCCTTTTAGGCCTCTCTGTTCTTTCATTCTCGACTATCACATTTAATACATTTGTTAAGACCGATAAATAGTCTTTTATGTGTAAGATTAAATCCAAACAAAAACCCTCTCTTTGAATATAATACTTCAGTTAACTAAAGTCTATTATACCTTGCTTTACACTCATTATATGCGGTAATATATTTCAATACAATTTACTTGTAGGCTATTTAAACTGCACTCACATGAAAAATGAATGCAACTCATAAAACTAATTGTACTTAAACCGATTAAAAATAAAATTTTGAAGTTGATCACCAATTTTTGGGAAAACTTATAATACAATATAATACATTTCCAAGCATTATTGAACTCGGAACTTTTTAAATATAAATTAACTTTTATCAATTTCTATCATACCAAATACATTATTGATCTGTTTTTGCTCGCACACTATCACCACTTAGAAAGTTGCAAACAGATTGTTAACAGCTTCTTAAAAACGCCTGACATATCATTTCCTGTTCAAACAGTAAAGTTGATTACTAAAATTGCTGAAGTAAACTAAACAAACATCAAAACGATCGAAACTCAATTAAAACCCTGCGTTTGATTCATTATAGAACTAATATTAGAAAATTTATTTGTGCAAGAAATGTTTTTTCTGCAGAGACAGAAGCGTCAGTGAAATGTGATTGACAACTCGCATTAATTTTGTTTCTGAGACAGTTTGTAAAGTCTTTTGAAAAGTGTCTTTTGTTGAAGTTATATATGAAACATTGCTACGAACCAAACGATTTAGTGCTTCTGCGAAACTCAAACTTTACACAGAAATTAATCAAATCATATATTATTGCTGAATAGTAATATTGTCAATACAAGTTATCACCAATTTCATCAAACTTCAACGCGAGTGAAAATCTTTTTTCTGCAGATACAGAACGAAAATGTTGCGTCAACGCCAAATTCGAGGGGCAGTTCAACGTATGGTAAAAGGACAAATAGAAATTCCTCTTGTGGTGCCCGAATGGAGAAACGTAAAATACAAGAAATTTTCCAAATTGTACCGCGTTGTTTTCTTTCTCATTATCATTTCGACTTTGAATGCCTGTATTTATCAATGCGCGGAAAGAATCGACTATTACTTGCAAGAACCTGTACGAGTGCAGTCAGAAATGGACGAAAACAGCAAATTGGATTTTCCAGAACTCGAGTTAACACTACCGGAGAATGAAAATGTTACTAAATGCAAAAATAGAACACAACAACTAAATATGAACTCAACTGATGCGATCGAAAATTTACCAAGTAAAAAAATGTTGAAATACGTTGTAATGGTGTTTCTAAAATTTTTTTTCTTCTGTCAGTTTGTCATGGATTTTTTACATTTTACTGGGACAACGTTACAACGATTGAAAGTCTTCTTCGTTGTCATAATATTACAAGTAAAATCAAGAAGGTCACTTTATACAAGGTAAGGTATCAAACGCCTTATTAAACTCGTGTTTTCTAAATTATTGTAATTGCAGGGAAAACACGAATACCCAAATACATTCAATTTCAGAGAACATTTAACCTTACTCGGTCAAATAATAGAAATAAAAAATAGTAAATTAACAAAATTTTAATAACTTTCTTTATCATAAAATGTTATTTCTTTAGTTAAACCAATAGCCATTAACCGGAAAATGAAAATTCAGTATCTTTTACATAATCGCAATCTAAATGACATGTTTAAGGTATTTCATTAATATTATTTTTATTATTTTTAAATTAAATTAAACCCAAAATGTGTAAACTTTTATATCTGCAGTTCGGATTTATAGCAAAGAAAAAACATAAACAGTTTATAGTAAAATCACATGTAAAAACAAAGTTCAAATTCTTTTACAAACAGGTAATAGATTTTGAATAGAGAAGAATTTACTACTCATTTTGACTCAATTTTCTTACAGTACAAAGTTTTAAATAGAAAAAGAAAACCATGTATTGATATTGAACCAGACAAGCGAGAGAAGAATTTACAAAATGTTCCTTGTCAGTAAGTAAGAAATTGAAAAAACAATTTTCAAACGATTTTACACTTGCATAAACATATTCTAGATTACCATCTATGCCTGTAATGACCAATAAAAGAAAATGTAAAGCTGATAAATTAACTTGTGATTACTTCCGTCAATATTATCAAGCATCTAGTGCAAGCATTAACCACGAATCAAAACCTACACGACAATGCGAAAATGTCAAGTTTTTCATGTATTCCTATTCTACAACTAGGAATGATGAAACAATCGTTCAAGTGGAACCACAAGACAATTACGACGAAGTGTTAAGAGAATATTTTTCCTATGACTTTATATCACTTTTATGCGATATAGGAGGTTTCACAGGATTTTACACGGGAATTTCGTGCATCACATTGATCGAAGTGTTAGCACTTGTTGTGCATAATCGAATCTCTAAATTAAAAAAGAAAACTCCCCTGGAACGAGCAATTCTCGGTCAATTGAAGAAAACAAATCAAACTATCTCAAATATCAGTCACTACTTAACCACCCTAAAGAGAGTAAAAATTCTCCTGTTATTAATTGGAGTTAGCTACTCTTGTTACGACGCATATATACGAATTAATCTGTATCTAAAGTACCCTGTTTATGTAATCGTTCAACTAGAAAACGAACGATTCGTTCGAATGCCACCTCTCGTATTTTGTTGTGACCCCAAAGAAAATCTTTTAGAGAAGGAAAAGTTGACATCCGAATTGAATGTTTCTTGTGTTAATGATGTAGAAAACATTCATTTAATTGACCAACCAAAGTATCAAAATGACGTTGTTGGTTTATGGAGGAATACTATTAACATACAAATTTTTGAATTAATTAAAAACAACATGGTAAGTGTCCAAAGTTTCTAACTATTTGTGGATACTGAACGTTCATTCTTCCTAAGGCAAAGATTATGGATGAAAGCCTATCTTTCATCTTTGGCAAATACTCACTTCGTTCAACAACATTTGGAAATTGTGTAAAGTTTGAGTTTGGTAAGGCAGTACACTTATTTTATTTTCCTTATATTATTGAAGTTAAATAAATTGAAAAATAAACGTACCAATATTATATCATAGCAAGAGTGTCTTATACAATAGTGCTGTTTTGTATTAATTATCATACAAATATTTTGGCTTCAGATGAGACTATTTACATCGAACGTAAAAGTACGATTCGTCAGATCTGGTACTTAAGAGATTATTTTGGCTGTAACCCGCATGCTAAGGTGCTAGTATTGCTGACCCTTAAAAGGTTTTCTCATCGATTTATTTCTCCCCTTTTAAGATATTTTCAATAACTGATGATGACGAAATTAATTATTCCTCTAACATCATTTACCCGCTCGATGTTGACATGACGGTCACATATTCAACAAAAATGGTCGGTGAACTGTGAGATTATAGATATTTTAATAAATGGTCATTATTAGATTCAGAGAATAAATCGACCAACGAATCCATGTACAACAGCTCTGCACGAATATAAACAATGTCGACACAACTGTTTCAACAAATTATTAGAATATAAAGTGCAGGTATCATCTTACATCTTACCCAATCAAACCTCAATTTAATTCGTTGGTGTCTATTCCAGTTTACCATTTTTCAATTCATCCGTTTTGCCACATTGCACCACATATTCAGGAGCCAAGCAAACGCAAGAAACATTTCTTGAACTCAACATCGCAGTTTACTCCAAAAACGTTTGCAGATGTAAAACTCTCTGCAATCAAATCTATCACATTCCACTAATTGATTACGCCCTAACATCGAGTGAATTAATGAGAATAGATTTTGAATTGGAGAGTGATATGCGGGAAATTTATCGCGAAGAATTGAGCATTCCTTTTGTGAAATTAGTATGCGACATTGGAACAGTCATTTCTACCCTTTTAGGCCTCTCTGTTTTTTCATTCTCGACTATCACATTTAATACATTTGTTATGACCGATAAATAGTCTTTTATGTATAAAATTAAATCCAAACAAAAACCCTCTCTTTGAATAGAATACTTCAGTTAACTAACGTCTATTATACCTTGCTTTACACTCATTATGTGCGGTAATCTATTTCAATACAATTTACTTGTAGGCTATTTAAACTGCACTTACATTAAAAATGAATGCAACTCATAAAACTAGTTGTACTTAAACCGATTAAAAATAAAAATTTGAAGTTGATCACCAATTTTTGGGCAAAACTTATAATACAACATAATACATTTCCAAGCATTATTGAACTCAGAACTTTTTAAATATAAATTAACTTTTATCAATTTCTATCATACCAAATACATTATTGATCTGTTTTTGCTCGCACACTATCACCACTAAGAAAGTTGCAAACAGATAGTTAACAACTTCTTAAACGCATGACATTTCATTTCCTGTTCAAACAGTAAAGTTGATTACTAAAGTTGCTCAAATAAACTAAACAAATATCAAAGCAATCGAAATTCATTGAAAAAAACTCCGTTTGATTCATTATAGAGTCAATTTTAGCAAATTTATTTGTGCAAAAAATGTTTTTTCTGCAGAGAAAGAAGCGTCAGTGAAATATGATTGACGACTCTCATTAATTTTGTTTACAAGACAGTTTGTAAAGTTTTTTGAAAAGTGTCTAATATTGTAGTTATATCTGAAATATTGTTATGACCTGACCAAAAGATTTAGAGCTTTGTGGAACACGAGCTTTTACACCGAAATTAAGCAAATCACAGTTTATTATTGCTGAATAGTAATACTGAATTTGCCAATACAAATTATCACCAATTTCACCAAACTTGTATACGAGTGAAAACTTTTTTCTGCAGATACAGAAACGAAAATGTTGCGTCAACGCCAAATTCGAAACGCAGTTCAACGTATGGTAAAAGGACAAGTAGAAATTCCTCTTGTGGTACCCGAATGGAGCAACGCAAAACACAAGAAATTTTCCAAATTGTACCGCGTTGTTTTCTTTCTCATTATCATTTCGACTTTGAGTGCCTGTATTTATCAATGCGCGGAAAGAATCGACTATTACTTGCAAGAACCTGTACGAGTGCAGTCAGAAATGGATGAAAACAGCAAATTGGATTTTCCAAAACTTTCTTTAACGATACCGAAGAATAAAAACGCTACTCAATGTCAAAATAGAATACAACAACTAAACATGAACTCAACTGTTGCGATCGAAAATTTACCAAGTAAAGAAATGTTGAAAAACGTTGCAATATTTTTTTAAAATTTTTTTTTCTAATGTCAGTTTGTTTTGGATTACTTCCATTCTATTACGACAATGTTACAACGATTGAAAGTCTTGTTCGTTGTTATAATACTACAGATAAAATCAAGAACGTCACTTTATACAAGGTAAGGTATCAAATGCCTTATTAAACTCGTGTTTTCTAAATTATTGTAATTGCAGGGAAAACACGAATACCCAAATACATTCAATTTCAAAGAAAAATTAACCATACTCGGTCAAATAATAGATATAAAAAATGGTAAAATATAAAAAAACTCTAATAACTTACTTTAGCATGAAATGTTATTTCTTTAGTTAAACCTATAGCAATTAACCGGAAAATGAAAATTCAGTATCTCTTATATCATTACAATCCAAATGAAATGTTTGGCGTAAGATTTTCATTATTATTATTATTTTTAAATTAAACCCAAAATGTGTAAACTTTTATATCTGCAGTTCGCATTTATGTCAAAGAAAAAATATAAACAGTATACAGTAAAATCACTCGTAAAAACAAAGTTCAAATTTTTTTACAAACAGGTAATAGATTTTTGAATAGAGAAGAATTTACTACTCATTTTGACTCATTTTTCTCACAGTACACCGTTTTAAATAGAAAAGAAGAAGCTTGTACAGACATTGAACCACTCAAACGTGAAGAGAGTTTACAAAATGTTCCTTGTCAGTAAGTAACAAATTGAAAAAACAATTTTCAAACGATTTTACACTTGCACAAACATATTCTAGGTTACCAAATACGCCTGTAATGACCAATAAAAAAAAATGTAAAGCTGATAAATTAACTTGTGATTACATCCAACAATATTACCAAGCATCTATTGCAAGCATTGACTACGAATCTAAACCTACACGACAATGCGAAAATGTCAAGTTTTTCATTTATCCCTATTCTACAACTATGAGTAATAAAACAATCGTTCAAGTGGAACCACAAGACGATTACGACGAAGTGTTAAGAGAATATTTTTCCTATGACTTTATATCACTTATATGCGATATAGGAGGTTTCACAGGATTTTATACTGGAATTTCGTGCATTTCTTTGATCCAAGTGTTTTCATTTGTTCTACACAACCACATCTCTAAATTAAAAAAGAAAACACCACTAGAACGAGCAATTCTCGTTCAATTGAAGAAAACAAATCAAAACATCTCAAATATCAGCCAATATTTAACCACCCTAAAGATATCAAAAATTCTCCTGATGTTAATTGGAGTTAGCTACTCTTGTTACGACGCATATATACGAATTAATTTGTATCTAAAGTACCCTGTTTACGTAAACGTTCAACTGGAAAACGAACGATTCGTTCGAATGCCACCTCTCGTATTTTGTTGTGACCCTAAAGAGATTCTTTTAGAGAAGGAAAAGTTGATAGACGAATTGAATGTTTCTTGTGTCAATGATGTAGAAAATATTCATTTAATTGACCAACCAAAGTATCAAAATGACGTTGTTAGTTTATGGAGGAATACCATTAACATACAAATTTTTGAATTAATTAAAAACAACATGGTAAGTGTCCAAAGTTTCTAACTATTTGTGGGTACTGAACGTTCATTCTTCCTAAGGCAAAAATTATGGATCAAAGCCTGTCTTTCATCTTTGGCAAATACTCACTTCACTCAACAACATTTGGAAATTGTGTAAAATTTGACTTCGGTAAGGCAAATGACGTCATCTAGATAGATGCTTGTCAGGGACAATTGCTGTTATATTTGTATTCATTGTTGCTGATGGCTAATACGCGGCCGGGAGCTGATTTTATAAACCTTCTTGACCTCGGCAGGTCACGAAAGTTAAAAATTGAAAAAATTATAGCGAAAGTGTCTTAGATAATAGTGTTGTTCTTTATATATATTTTGGCTTCAGATGAGACGATTTACATCGAAGGTAAAAGTACGATTCGTCAGATCTTGTACGTAAAAGATTATTTTGGCTGTAATCCGCATGCTAAGGTGCGAGTATTGCCGACTCTTAAAAGGTTTTTTCATCGAGTCATTTCTCCCCTTATAAGATATTTTCAATGACTGAAGATGACGAAATCAACTATTCCTCTAACATCATTTACCCGCTCGATGTTGACTTGAGAGTCACATATTCAACAAAAATGGTCGGTGAACTATTAGATTTTAGATATTTTAACAAATCGTCATTATTAGATTCAGAGAATAAATCGACCAACGAATCCATGTACAACTTTACTTGAATATAAACAATGTCGACACAACTGTTTCAACAAATTATTAAAAGAATCGAACATAAAGTGCAGGTATCATCTTACCTCTATTCCCCAATTAAACTTCAATTTAATTCGTTGTCTCTATTTCAGTTTACCATTTTTCAATTCATCCGTTTTGCCACATTGCACCACATATTCACGAGCCAAGCAAACGCAAGAAACATTTCTTAAACTCAACATCGCAGTTTACTCCAAAAACGTGTGCGGATGTGAAAATCTTTGCAATCAAATCTATCACATTCCACAAATTGATTACGCCCTAACATCGGATAAATTAATGCAAATGAATTTTGAACTGGAGAGTGAAATGCGGGAAATTTTTCACGAAGAATTGAGCATTTCATTTGTCAAATTAGTATGCGAAATTGGAACAGTCATTTCTACCCTTTTAGGCCTCTCTGTTCTTTCATTCTCGACTATCACATTTAATACATTTGTTATGACCAATAAATAGTCTTTTATGTAAAAGATTAAAACCAAAACAAAAACTCTCTCTTTAAATATCATACTTCAGTTAACTAAAGTGCTTTACACTCATGTGCATTGATGTATTTACTTGTAGGCTATTGAAACTGTACTCACATTAATGAATGTAACTTATTAAAAACCAATTGTATTTAAACCGATTAAATCAAAGTTTTACTAATCCAAATATTTAAAATAGAAAATCTTTAGTTGAGCACCAACGTTTGGTAAAATTTATAATACAACATAACACATTTCCATGCATTATTGAACCCAGAACTCTGTGGCGCCGTCACATCCAGTGGCAGCACATCGTACTAAATGCAAACTCTCAATTGATTTTTCGCGTTCGACTTTACGGAAAAATGGTTTAGCCTATTGCCGCCTATCCAACCACAACAAACTCATTTCGGGTGAAGTCATTTACTTTATGGATGATAAAAAAATGCGTAGTTTAAATATACTTGATCCGAGTTTAAAGCGTGTCTGTCCATGGTTAGACAAAACTACGCCACGGCAAAAAAGGCAAACTACCAAGCCTTTCTTACACCGTCAAGGTAAAAAATGTATAAATAAAAACACTCGTCTTACCTTAAATTCTTCGGGGCTCTCCATCTTTGTTGACACTAGCGCCAGCTGGTGACAAAATATTGTATCGCGTGTCAATAATTTTTTTTGCTGCTGTTGTTGTTTAGCGTGTCCTGTAAAGAACAAAAATAATAAATTTTGATTTCTTGGCTCTTTAAGGAGACGTTTATGGATTCAGTCATTCATTACCCGAATGCTACCAAAGTGAAACCCAACAAATTCATCGTGTACATACTCTTACTACTCTGCCTACGGAGTTCAGGGCCATATCACTTCGTGACAAAATTTCTCTCAATATTTGATTTAAAATACAAATATCTAATAAATTCTTGTCTAAATGCCAGTAAAACATATCACAACAAGCATATTGTGTTTCTATCAGTTTGTCAAAAAAAAAAAAAAAAAAAAAACTGCCACAGCCCTCATAAATTAATAACTTTGAATAAATTTCAGTTGTTTTAAATCTCCACTAGAGTTCGCTCTTACAAATGTTAAAATAGAACAATACCGGTAAGTGACGTATTTGCATACATATTAATTTAACACTTCCTGTCATGCATTGAAAACTATTTCTTAATCTTAATTCACTCCCTTTTCAGAATGCAATACGTAACGACACCCACCTGTAATTATGTTGAAGCAAGAGACAATTACCAAGTCCTAATTGTAAAAGGTGAAGGGGCAAACGGCAACCATTATTATGACATATACGACGACAAAAATGAAAAATGGTATCCGTATTATAAAATCGCTTCCCACTCAGAATGGCAGAAACCAGTAGCGTGTATTGGAAAGTATTTATACAGCGTAGGACACAACGCACAAGTTTGGGAAAACAAACTTTTTTTATTAGACCTCGAGAATGGTTTTGACTACGCAACGTTGACTGTTCCAATCACCACGAATTGCGTAGCCGTTTCGGATGAAACCATTTATATTATGGCTGACAGAAAATTGTTCAAATTGAATAACACGGATCAAGTTTTTGGTCAATGTTCGCCGACGTTTACAAGAAATTACTCCAAGGAAAACGACCAAGCCTTTCTTACATGTCAAGGTAAAAATAAAAGTGTAAATAAAAATTCCCGAATTACCTTGAATATTTCTCCATCTTTGTTGATAGGGGCTCCAGCTGGTGGCCAAATTTTGTATTGCGCGTCAATGTTGTTTAGCATGTCCTGTAAAGAAATTGAATTAATTAAATTTGGTTTCTCTTTTCTCTTTTAAGGTGACGTTTACGGATTCAGTCATTCCTTTTCCGAATGCTACAAAAGTGAAACTCAACAAATCCATCAAGTACGTTTTCCTACCTCGTTGCCTATAGAATTTAGAGCCACATCACTTAATGACAGAATTTACTTCACCAATTTACGCAAGTGCTACGACTTTATGCATGTTTATGTACCTGAAAACGATTCCTGGTACCGTTTCCTACCAAATAACAAATGCCAATTGAATAATGAACATTTTAGTGAAATTATAGCTCACGATGGAAAACTTGTTAGTATCAATAATGACCGCCAGATTTTAGTTTATGATCCGACTGAGAATGAATGGGACTTTTTGTGCGCGCAATACGTTGGAATTATGGATCAGTTTACATGTGGTTTTTCAGTTAGTAGACACGTTTTACGAAATTTGTAGGTTAGGATATTTACACTAATGCATGTTGTATAATGTTTTACTTTTTGTACTTGTAACCGAAGCACTTTATATATATATAGCAAAATTTCTGTATTAATCTTTTCTGTGTGGTTGTATCGTATTAACGAGTGCAATGTGTAAGTTTCCCGGATGTAACATAAATAATTTTTTTAATAGTTTTATATGAAACTGAAATTTTGAATTCATCGATTATTTTTTCAAGAAAGGAGTGTAAGCAGCTAACGGAATAGCCAAATCATTTGACAAAATTAACCAATTTTGTTTTTTCAATTTCTATCGGTACTAGAATTCTCTCATCACTCGGTGATTAAAATTTACACATCTAATTAATTTCCTCAAAACACCATTAAACAGGTCGCAAAAATGTATTTACTTGTCTCAGTCACTGCTACTTTAATAATTCTGCTAAATAATAATTTATTTTAAACGTTTAAAAGGTTTCTATCTGCACCAGAGTTCGCTACATAAACCAGCATTTCCTAAAAATCATTCTGCAAATCATTGGAAAAAAATTATTATTCAAGGGAGTATAAGAAGCTAATGGAACAGTCTTTTAACTAGCTGATGGTAATTCTAAAATAATTGATTCTTTTAATAACTTGACGATTTCCAATTTGTTCCAGTTGTTTGAAGTCTCCACCAGAGTTCGCGACCGCAAACTGTTAATTAACCGATAAGTGACGTAATAGCATATAAATTAAGGCAACATTTAGGGTCATGTGCTGAAAACTAATTCGAATCACTACTTTGTCAGCATGCACGCCGCAGATTCATCCTCTTATTCTTTTCGTCAAAGGAATCAAGAATTAGATAAAGACAAGAACGAAGTTCTAATAATCCAAGTGATAGACAAAGATGGCCGCCGTCATTTTGAAATCTACGACTATAAAAATGGCGTTTGGTATCCGTATTACGAATTCACCGGCTACGAAACATTGCAGACACTCATAGGCCAGATTGGAAACGATCTATATTCGATTGGGTCCACAACAGGAAATTACAAAACCAGCTTTATCGCATTCGACCTGAAGAAAAAACGGTATAGCTCATTTTGGCCTGTTCCATTCAAAACGAACAGCGGAGCTATTTCGGGTGAAGTCGTGTACTTTATGGATGAAAAGCAACTATGTAGTTTGAACACACGTGGTCAAATTCTAAAAGGGCCTATGTTCACAAGAAATTACACAAAAGGAAACGACCAAGCCTTTCTAACATGTAATGGTAAGTTAACAAATCTCGGCTTACCTTAGATTTATCGCCATTTTGGTGTGATAGTGGCGCCAGCTGGTGGCCAAATTTTGTACTGCGCCTTAGTATTTACTTTTATCGTCGTTATGCCTGTCCTGTAATTAAAAATCAGCAAATTTAACATTTTTTTAAAAATTTTTTAAAGGTGACGTTTATGGATTCAGTCATTCCTATTCCGAATGCTATAAAAGTGAAACCAATCAAATCCATCGAGTACGTACTCCTGCCACATTGCCTATAGAATTTAGGGCCACATCACTTAGTGAAGGAATTTACTTTACCAACTTACGCAAATGTTATGACTTAATGCATGTTTATACACCTGAAAACGATTCCTGGGCAGTCTTGCAACCTAATAACAAACGCCAATTGGGTCATGAACATTTTAGTGAAATCACAGTTCACGATGAAAAACTTGTTAGTATCAATAATGACCGCCAGATTTTAATTTATGATCCGACTAAGAATGAATGGGACTTTTTGTGTGCTCAGTATTCGGGAAATATGATTCATTTTACAGGTGGTGTTTCAGTTAGTAGGGACCTAGTACGAGATTACTTGTGTTACACACTTTAAAAATGATAATTTTCATCAACATTATGTTTTGTAACTTTTCATATTTGACCCCGAAGTTTTTTATACATTGAAAAATTTCCGGAATAAATTTATGTTTTAACCTTTTTAAATCTTTAAAATGAATCTTTTCTTTCAAAATTCAGTATTTGCCACATGACTAATATTTTAATAAAATTAGTTTGCTAGGCATTGGTAAATAATTTTCTTCAAAGGAGTATGAGCAGCTAAGGGACCAGCCATTTGACTAGTCTATTGTCATTCTAAAATAATTTCTTTACTTAATAACTTCATATTTTTCTGCTTACTCCAGTTGTTTTAAGTCTCCACCAGAGTTCGCGGCTACAAATTACCAAGTAACCAATAAAGTGACGTATTAGCATGCAAATTAATGCAACATTTAGAGTCATGCACCAAAAACTATTTCTTAATCGAATCACTAGTTTGTCAGCATGCAGACCGCAACGTCATCCGCCGATTACCTCTTTCATCAAAGGTTTCAAGAATTATCTGGAGATAATAACCAAGTTCTAATAATCCAAGGAATAGACAAAGATAGCCGCCGTCATTTTGAAATTTACGACTTTAAAAATGGCTTTTGGTATCCGTATTACGAATTCACCGGTTACGAAAAATTGCTGACACTCATAGGCCGGATTGGAAAAGATGTATATTCGATTGGGACCACGACAGGAAGTTACAAATCCATCTTTATCGCATTCGACCTTGAGAAACAACTGTACAGCTCAATGTGGCCTGTTCCATCCGTGACGAACAGCGGAGCTATTTCGGGTGAAGTCATTTACTTTCTGGATGACGAAAGGAAATTACTTAGTTTTAACACACTCGATTGGGTTCAAACAGAGTATGAGCCGATGTTTACAAGATATTACACAAAAAGAAACGACCAAGCCTTTCTTACATGCAATGGTAAGTTAACAAATGTACCTCCGCTTACCTTAGGTTAATCGCCATTTTGGTGTGATAGTCGCGCCAGCTAGTGGCCAAAGTTTGTACTGAGCGTCAATAATTTTGCTGTCGTCGTTGTTTTGCGTGTTCTGTGATTAAAAAATAAATAAATTAAATTCGATTTTTTTAAAAATTTTTTAAAGGTGACGTTTATGGATTCAGTCATTACATATCCGAATGCTACAAACGTGAAACCAATCATATCCACAGAGTACGCATTCCTGCCACATTGCCTGCAGAATTTAGGGCCACTTCACTTAGTGACAGAATTTACTTCACCAATTTACACAAATGTTACGACTCAATGCACATTTATACACCTAGAAACGATTCCTGGGAAGTTTTGCTACCAAAAAACAAACGCCAACTGAGTCATGAACATTTTACTAGTGAAATGATAGTTCACGATGAAAAACTTGTTAGTATCAATAATGACCGCCAGATTTTAATTTATGATCCGACTAAGAATGAATGGGACTTTTTGTGCGCTCAGTATTTTGGAAAAATGATTCGTTTTACAGGTGGTGTTTCTACTAGTAGGCACCTAGTACGAGATTATTTGTATTACACTGTTTAAAAATGATAACTTGCATCAATACAGTACTATGTTTTGTATCTTTTCATTTGTGAATCCAAAGTTATTTACACATCCGTAATAAATTTTTGTTTTAACTTTTCAAATCTTCATAATGAAAGAAATCTTTTCTTTATCAATAGTCATTAAAATGGTGTAATTACTTTAGTAATGTAATTTGAGTCTCCTCCTATAAAATTATGTATGACACCTCAATAGCTAAACTGTAGCCCAGCAAAAAGTCAGGTAGTTATGATAAATATACAAATACTTAGGACATCAAGCGGCACCTATGATCGTTTAGTAGAACTTCATTTCCCCAGTTCTTGTACATCCAACAACACAAATTTTAGTATTTCAGTTCATTCCAAAAATTTCAAATGTAAACCTCTTTATAATCAAACTTTTCACATTCCACTTGTTGTATAGAGTCAAAGTTCAGTACACACCAAATGATTTTTCCAATCTAAATCTAAATGAACATTAAAACAATAAAAATTAAATATGCGAGTCTTTTTTATTTCTTTGATTGCTGACAAGAATCCAATTTTTCTGTCGTTCTTTCATAGAGACATAACCGATTCAGTTAATATCTATTATTCAGGTGGTTCCAACCAAACCCAAGTTGAAACTTCGATATCCATGTATCGTAAAAGAGAAGTGGAAGTTAAGACCGGTTGAAACCGCCGGAGTAATGCATGATAACTGAGCAGGTTATGACCAAAGTTTTGTCCCCGAGTTTGCTTTTGTGCCACCTTCGTCCCTAAATCACCACCCACACCAAATCTTCTGATCTTTAGGTGAAATATAGAGGTGTAGTTATTTGAATCTACTGACACAAAACAGTTAAAAACCAACTATCTACTTTCATTATTTTTTTTTCTTTAATGGACTCCAAATTTCAGCTCAGTTAATTGGAACACCTGTATCAATATAAGCACTACATAAAGTAGTTTATATAGAACATTAAATTTTCAAACCTTTAAAACTACCTGATACTTTACCAAGTTTGTAAGTATAAAGCTAATCTAGCTACTTTTAAGATAGTCTTGATTACAAATATTATTGAGAATTATCATAATGAAGTCGTATTACATTTTTCCCATGTTTGCTCTATTTGCCTGCTGCAGTTTAGAGGTACAAATTTCAACTAAAGTTTGTATAAAAATTCCCTGCTGCTAAATCCTATAAGATCCCACTGGAAATTTTCCTGAAAGAAATTAAGACCCATTAATCCTATTGGTCTTATTGGAAAAATGGTCAAGTAAATATCGATGGATCCAGTCTATACAAAATCGCTCTATACTGGAGCGGGTGGGGGCAAAAATGTTGGACCTTGTTGAGTCACTCTTTGCTATGTTTACGATCACCTGCATCGCCAAACAATGGTTTTAGTTATCTGCAATGTGATTGACTATTTCAAAAAAGAATTAAACCAATGCCAAACATTTTTGTCCCACGCTCTAGTGTAGTAGTGAGCGTTCTTGTATCGGCCGGATCATCAATATTCCATTTCTTATTGATCCCATAAGACCAATAGGTCTCAATTTCTTTCAGGAAAATTTCTTGTGGGATGTTACAGGATTTTCCATATAGTTTTGAAAGTTCACAAATTAATTCAAATTATAGGATTGCTCTATTGTTCTTGAGAGCTACAAAGTTTTTACTAAATTTATTAAACTATTTTCACATGATAAATCGGTAGGTGTTATTTCACCATTCGAATTATATTTTAAATATTTTTTTCTTGTAGCAAGTTCCCAATTACATCGAATGTCTTAAAGCGATCTTCTTATGCGTAAATTTCATTTGTAGATCAAATTTATAATTTTCACAATTTCTTAATGGTTATAGGAACCTAAACATTGTGACCAACAAAAATTTGAATTTCCATCAGCTCCAATCTGTGAGGAATTCGTCAAACATGTAAATTATTTTTATTACATTTCTTTAAAGAAACTAATTATTTTTTAAAATATTTGTAGAAAAACTTTAAAACCCAGCTCAAAAAACACTGTTTGAACAACTATGAATCACATATTGAAAATGCCATCTATGACAATGATCAGGATGCTGAAAAAGTTTGTGAGAAAATCCCAGTTGACGCTGAAAAAACATTGAAGAAAATTCAAGACATTTTAGACTCCCCTAATAACAAAGCTAGTAAGTTCATTATTATTTTTGTAAAACTAAATTATTTTATCTTAATTTAATTGAAGTGAAAATGTTCGAAAAGTCCTGCAAGAAAGATCCAAAGAGTTGCCATGATTTGGAGATAACAACGATAGTTGAAGAGTATTTTGTTAAAGACTTTTTGCCAATTTTCAAGGATTTGACAAAACAAAAGCGTCATTCAGTCAAATCAGAGTCTAAACCACTTGCTACAGTTATTTCTTCTTATTTTGACAAGTTGTTGGGAGGTGGTGATCTGGGTATCAAAGCAAATGAATGTTTTCTTAAACTCACTGAAATATCTTTCGGCGTTGTCAGGGAATACTCAAAAAAGTTAAAGTAATATTGTAATGATTAGTAATCTTATTCCAGTATTCCACCAATACCGCACCACATACAAATAAAAACTAAGTGAAATGTTTTCCAAGTCTCAATTTTTGATATGTGGGGTGGTTACCATCTTGAATCAGAGTAACATATATAGTGGGTATATATAATACAGTTACACCGCCCATTCCAATGATCTCTGTTCTCTTAAGGAAAAAAAGACAAGTGTGAACATCTTCTTTTATCAGTGCAGGTTACCTGCTTTAAGCATTTTGTTTTCAGATGTATACCATTTTTTTCAAATTGAGCGATCATCGAATGTTTGTTTTCAAAAACTATTTCATCAGCTATAATCCACATGCTAAGGTATAATAAAAATATAATAATAAAAAAAAAAAAAAAAAATTTATAACTTTTTCACTTTGTATTTTAGTTATTTTCACTAACAGAAGATGACCAAATTGACTATTCCTCGACACTCAAATGAGAGTAACCTATTCGGCAAAAATGGTTTAGTACCCAATAGTTAAATTTATATACCTAATTCACAAACCTTCTTTATCATTATTACAAATTTAAAAGAATAAATCGCCCAACGAATCCATGTACAACTCTACACGTATACAAACAATGTCGACAAAATTGTTTCAATCGTCTATTTAAAAAATCCAACATACACTGCAGGTAACAATTTACTTATTATCCAATTTAACACCTTTGGTTTATTTCAGTTTACCATTTCTGAACTCGACCATTTTACCACATTGTACCACACACGCACAAGCCAAGCAAACTAAAGATGACTTTAGAAAACTTATCATCGCTGTTCATTCCAAAAATGTGTGCAAATGTAAACCTCTTTGTAATCAAATCTTTCACATACCACATATTGTATACGAGTCAAAATTCAGTGTCCATTACTTGATTTATCTAAGCTTTTCACTGGAGAGTGATACGCTGGAAATTTATCAAGAAGAATTGAGCATTCCATTTGTTAAATTAGTTTGCGACATTGGGACAGTCATTTCTACCCTCTTGGGTCTCTCTGTCCTTTCAGTTCTGAATAGCACAGTTAAAATCAGGAATTTTGTGATTGGTAATCTATAAGGCTTACATTGTTCTTTACATACAAATTTTGCAACAATCGAAACTATTTTCTTACGCTCATCACCGTTCCAATTCACACAAAAAACTTGCTTACTGTATACATTGTAATCTAATTTAATTGTTCATTAAAACAAAAAAATAATTAAATATGCCTTGGATTAAATCTATGTTGCCACATGTGCAAAATAGCGTATGAATTGACAATTGAATTGAAAATGACAATTGCAACATTGCTTTGCTCATTGATTGTTATTCTTGTACAGTGATAGGGTCTGATAGAATTGTGCTTAGTTGTGTTGTTGTCAGAGTGTGCGTTGTTTGTTGTAATTTGCTTTCTAGTTTCACTTTGTAGCTTAACATGCTAGCCATGACCTCAGCTGTCACTAGCGACATTGAGCTTTTTCCGATCGATATGCGAGTCTTTTTTATTTCTTTGATTGCTGACAAGAATCCAATTTTTCTGTCGTTCTTTCACAGGGACATAACCGGTTCATTTAATATCTATTATTCAGGTGGTTCCAACCAAACCCAAGTTGAAACTTCCGATATCCATGTATCGTAAAAGAGAAGTGGAAGTTAGGACCGGTTGAAACCGCCGGAGTAATGCATGATAACTGAGCAGGTTATGACCAAAGTTTTGTCCCCGAGTTTGCTTTTGTGTCACCTTCGTCCTTAAATCACCACCTACACCAAACCCCATTGGGTGAACCAGAATATGGCTTTTTAATTTCTTCAAGCTAAAAAAATACTTATGAAAAACCTTCAACAAATATCTTTCTGGTTTTTTTTTATTCACTCGTTTAACACCTAGAATGATCGCAATTGTCGCTGTCGGCTTCTTCAAGAAAATTACAAAGTTTAAGAGTCAACAGAGTATTATTTATCTCATTCGGCTTACTCGCTATTACAAAAATTAATTTCCAGCAGAAATCTTTAAAAATCTTGACATTCACTTACTGTTCAAATAGCAAAGTAATATTACGGAGTAAATAAACTTAGTGATCGAAACTAATTGAAAACACTCCATTCAAAAGTTGGGTTTCTTATTCTGCCACCAGTTGTTCATTTGGCGCAATTTGATAAGCTTGACATATACAGTATAAATTGAAGTTTCCATAGCCAATTGTTAAAACGAGAAAACTCTCATGGAAATTTTTGTTAAAGTGCATTTATTATCTCGCTTTCAATTAAAAATTCATTAATGAATGACATATGACCCATTAAAATAAAATACCACTACTATTTGGATTATATAGTTCATGCTCGTATGGCCCCAGCACACTTTCATACTATTTGTTATTTAAATTAAAAAAGTTGAAAGTTTTCTATTACTATTATGTGATATTCAACGTGTAAAAAATTGTTAGTTTGTTTACTTATTTCTTACTTGTTACCTTTATATATTATCAACTATCAGGTTTTGATTTGGATGGAAATGCCTTTTCCTTCCTCTGAATTGGATTTCCTGCTAAATTCTCGGAAAGAAACTTGAAAACTCAAATCTTTTCAAGTAATGTTTTGCTCCTCATTTTGCATATTTTAATTCTTGTGTTTATTTCAAATGTAGAATTTTTTTAAAACCCAGTAAGAATTTCAGTTATCTCATCAAATACTGATAAAGTGAAACAGGACGTTTTGCAGAATTATATTATAGTTCAGTAGCTGTACGGAACTAAGTAAGTTACATTAAATATATAATAAGCAAAATTGATTTGAATATATTCAAGCAGAAAAATGAAAGTATTCTCGGCTTATATTTTTACTACAAATATGCAGCCACTATCAAATTCACAGGATTGATTGACAAACAGTAGGTTTAATGATACCCTTGTGATGGTGTTAACTAAGCAACAGAATCCAACCAAGGATATTGAAAGTAAGTTTTAATCATGTGTATTTTAAAAACTCAAAGGCAAAACTAATGTTAGTATTTTTAAAGTAGAAGTAGTAGAAGAAGAAGAAAAAGAAGAAGAAGAAGAAGAAACGTTAATGCAAGACAAATTGAAAGAACTTTATAAACAGCTGAATATTCCTCAAGTAGCTTGGATGGTAAGACAGAATGGAGTTACCCATACAAGAATTCTATGTCAAACTTAAATTGACCGCATCCGATAAAGAGATTCATCACCATGAAATGTTTGACGATATTAAAACCAAAAGAATTCTGGTAGAGGGTTTACCAGGTTATGGAAAAACAACTTTGGCTACTAAAATTGCATACGACTGGGCTGTTAATGAAGAATACATTCGAAGATTCAATTTTGTATTTTGTAAACAGAAATTGGTGCAATTTGGTCATTTGTGTTTTAAACGAGTTTGGGATAGAAATCAATTGGAATTCGATGAGAACGAATTAATAGAGAAAATTCATCAATTGGGTTTGGTGATTATTCGAAGAAAATTAAGTAATGTAACTTGTACAAACTATTACCAGATTTATCATCGAACCATCTTGGAATTTATGGCTGCTTATTACATACACCAAGAATTTCTTCACAATAATTTGGTCTTTCCTAAATTTATAGAACAAAAGTTAATTATAGATGTTTTTTCATATGGAATTACATCAATGGTGACACCATTTTTAATTGGATTGATGAAAGAAAATGCTTCTCATTATTTTTCCATGTCCTGCAAATACATCGACCTATTTTGCGATGGTCGCTTTGGTCTAGGGTTTATATTAATGGAATGTGAAAACTTAGCACAAATCGAATCTGCTCTCATCCCGAATTTGCCATCAAAAATGAATCGTTACGCAAGCTCCACTTGTCCACCTAATATTTACAAACGATTGGTCACACTCGGAGTACAAAGCGGACGTTTACAGGATATACACGTAGATTTGATCAACAAAATAAAATTACCAACGGACATTGAACTTCCCAATGTTCATTCGGACGAGTTTATTAATAAAGCTATTGAAGAGCAAAAACAAATTAAATGTCAACGTTTTCACTGGTATCTTTTTAGTACCAATGAAAAAGACATCAACAAATGTTTTGAAACACTACCGCAAATTTCAGCAAACTTACACATTTTTAAAATTGTGGAGGAAGGTGTAATGTATTTTTTGAAAAAAGAGGACAAATGGCCGGAAAATATGGAGATTAAGTGTCGCATATTAGGGGATCGCTATGATTTGCCAGTATTTAAAGACTTGTTCAATTTGTTAGATAAGAGCCAGATACACTCTTTACAATTAAATAAATCCATTGACGGCCCTGAACTTACTAAAATTTTGTCTCACTGCAAAAATGTGAAACATTTCCGATTGGAAAACTGTCAAATATCGATGGATGAACTTTTCTGTAACAAACAATGGGAGAGTATATACCTGTCCCAAGTTGAATTAATAGGTCCAGCAATCAAAGATTTTTATCCGTGCAAGAGCGTTACACTGTATTGCAATGACAAATCGATAAGTTGTGCTTTTATGAGGAAAATATCTGAAATCTCTTATTTGCAATGCAACTATGATGTGTTGGTTAAATTAATGACCTGTTCTTCCTGGCAAGGCTTTCAAACTATTACACAAATCGATTTGAGTCTAAATCTAGGAAGAGATTACGATTGTGGGTTTTGAAAGAGTTTTAACTCATTTCGTAATCTTGAATGCTTAACTATAAACTTTACACGGAATTCGATAACTCGTGTTCGAAGAGAGATTTTGGAGGAGGTTTTGCTCCTGCCAATTCCTAAGATAATACTGGATTGTCCAAATTCAACAAACGGGGTCATTTTGATAGAGGATGTTAGTGTCATTTTAAAAAATGTAACTGTTAAATGTTTACACACCTTAATCATTAGTGTTTATGAGTACGACAAAGATATTCAAAATTGCATAGACACTCTACAGTACTGTTCAAAGAGAAAAATGAGTTTAAAAAACTTAAATTTAATAATACGTTCAACAGGGGAGTCAATTGTTGAAATGTGCATTGAGTCCAATGTGGATATCAAATATTCTTTTGGTTTGAATAAGCAAGTTACAGTTTTGCTGTCAGTGAATTAAATGTTCAAGTGCTTCAAACAACTACAAGTTATCCTTGATTTGCAAACCAAATTTTGTGTAATACCACTATAGCCAAACAAAAACAAAAAGTCCAACAAGTCCTAAACCCATATTTCTTTTTATTACATAACATTGGAAATTTTATCTTTCATAGGGACATAACCGGTTCATTTAATATCTATTAGTCAGGTGGTTCCAACCACACCCAACTTGAAACCTCGATATTCATGTATCGTAAAACAGAAGTGGAAGTTAGGACCGGTTGAAACCGCCAGAGTAATGCATGATAACTGAGCAGGTTATGACCAAAGTTTTGTCCCCGAGTTTGCTTTTGTGCCACCTTCGTCCTTAAATCCCCAACTACACCAAACCCCATTGGGTGAACCAGAATTTGGCTTTTTAATTTCTACAAGCTACAGAAAACTTAAGAAAAAAACCTTCAAAAAATATCTTTCTGGTTTTTCTTGATTCACTCGTTTGGTACCGAGAATGAACGCAGTTGTCGCTATCGATTTTTCATGAAATTGCAAAGTTTAAGAGTCGATAGAGTATTATTTATCTCATTCCGCTTGCACGCTATTACAAAAATTAATTTCCAGCAGAATGATTAAAATCTTTAAAAATCTTGACATTTCATTTACTGTTCAAATAGCAAATAATATTACGGAGTAAACAAACTGAACAAACTTCAAAATGAACTACTTACTATTACGAAACTAATTAAAAAAAACTCCGTTTCATTAATACGAACGTTACAAAATCAATTTCAGCAAATTTATTTGTGCATGAAAAGTCTTTTCTGCAAATCCGTAAGGGAAAATGTTGCGACAAAGTAAAATACGAGACGCAATTCAACGTACGATAAAAAGGCAAATAGAAATTCCTCTGATAGTACCCGAATGGAGCAACGTAAACGACCAGAAAGCTTCTAAATTGTACCGTGTGTCTTGGTTTTTAATAATCATTTCTGCTTTGAGTTTGTGTATTTACCAATGCGCAGAAAGAATTGCCTATTACTTGCAAGAACCTGTACGAGTCCAGTCAGAATTTGATGAAAACAGCAAATTGGATTTTCCTCAACTTGCTTTAGCATTGGAATGGAATAAAAACGTTATTCAATGCCAAAAGACAATTCAACAACTCAACCTAAACTCAACTGATACAATCGATGATTTACCAAGTAAGAATTTAAAGTTGTTAAATAAACTTTTTTTAAATAAAAAAAAAAAACTCTCTACCATCAGGGTGCCGTTACGGGCATGACTTTTATCACGACAATATTACAACGATTGAAAGTTTGTATCAATGTTTTAATCTTACGGACAGAATCAAAGATGTCGCTTTATTTAAGGTTTAAAAATATCAGATTCCACGTTAATTTCATGGTTTTTAATCATGTCTAATTGCAGGGAAAAATCAAATTACTTAATAAATTTAATGTTAGAGGGAGTCATGCATTATCAGGTGTTAGAACATACATTCAAAATGGTAAAAGAAAAAATACTTATAAAAATGTACTACAAGCATTTTGTATAATTCCTAGTTGAACCAATAGCGAGTAAACAAGGAATGAAAATTCAATATCTTGTTGAGTATCGTAATCAGAATGAAGTTTTAGTGGTATGAAATTTTTGCTACTGTACTTTAAAAACCCAAAGTCAATTAAATTTGTAAAAAGCAGTTAACATTCATGCATAACCGGCAGTTCATAAAGAGAAGACTAAAACCTCCAGTTATAGCCACCTACAATTTCTTTTACAAAAAGGTACAGATAAAGAATTCCATTAAAACCCAACTTCAGCTAATTTTCTTGCAGTACAAATTCTTAAATAGAAAGAAAAATGGATGCGTTGAAATGAATGTGCAAA